>JAUZNK010004906.1:0-10212 GCA_035046665.1 Euphysa ruthae | reverse complement strand
AAACCACGAAGGTCTTAATTTAACCAATCAACTAAACCACGAAGGTCTTAATTTAACCAATCAGCTAAACCACGAAGATCGTAATTTAACCAATCAACTAAACCACGAAGGTTTTAATTTAACCAATCAGCTAAACCACGAAGATCGTAATTTAACCAATCAGCTAAACCACGAAGGTCTTTATTTAACCAATCAACTAAACCACGAAGGTCTTAATTTAACCAATCAGCTAAACCACGAAGGTCTTAATTTAACCAATCAACTAAACCACGAAGGTCTTAATTTAACCAATCAGCTAAACCACGAAGGTCTTAATTAACTTTCTTACACAACAACCTTAATGACTTAATGAAATCAGGGTCATCAGCATAATGGTAAACAGTTTAATGTTTTATTGAAAAACTCAAGTCATTAATATAAATTAAAAATGAAAACGGACGAATAACAGAGCCTTGAGTTATACTACAACTAATTTCATGTCGAGAAGATTCCAAACAGTTATAGAGACAATATGGTTACGATTGGTTAGATAGGATCGGAAATAATGACTCGATTTTCCACGTGATATGATTTCCATGTTTTAGTTTTGCAACCAAAGCATTATGATCAACAGTGTTCCGTCCAGCCAGTACTTAGTAAACTACTGGAAAGACTTATAAAAAGTAGAGCTTCCTTGAAAAACACAATATTTTGTTTGAACACCAGTTTGTTTCTCAAAAAGGTAAGAACACCAATTTAGCTGTATTAGATCTTTATTATAAAATCCTACAACCTTATGGTAAAAAGAGTGTGCATCTGTAGCATTTCTTGATTTTGCCAAAACTTTTGACACAGTTAATCAGGAAATTTTATTAAGTAAATTAGAAAACTAAAGTCAAATGTGAATTTCCTTTTTATTCTTGTTATACATAAATGACAAAAAATACTTCAGAAACACTTCATTTTTTTCCTTTTTGCAGATGATAGTAAAGTAGAAATAGAAAAATAAGTTGTTGTAGAAAATTCATTTGTAAAATAAATTGATTGACAGTAACTTGGAGTGTAAACTACATTTTAACTACATCAAAAAAAAAAAAAAAAAAAAAAAAAACTGTAAAGATAGCTTGTCATGTTGAAAAGATTAGCACTATGTAAAAATCATCTTGAAAAAATGCTTGCTATTCATTTATAGCTCCTTATATTGATTAAAACCTCCTAATTTGGGGCTCTGCTAGAAACCAGTCACTACAATCGCTTAGGAAGGTTTTAGACAAAACTATTTTATTTTCAGGTGAAAAACCTTAAAAGCCTGTTTTAAATTTTGATCAAATGTAAGAACTGTCTGTAGGGAAATTTGAGTGGCAACTGCATAATTCCCATCTACCTTCTTGTATTAGCTCAGCAAGCACAAGATCATTTCAACGTCTAAAAGAGGTGGAAAGCGGGGTGGGAAAGAGTAAAAACGGTCTATTGATATAATGAGTTCAAAAATATGGAAAACAAACCCTAGGTAGGGGTTCAGGAATAGATACAACAAGCTCAAACTACCAATAACAAAAGTTTTTCAAGAATAAAACAAAAAGAACTAAAAATTAACTTTAAAACAAAAGTTTTTTAAATCTTACTACTTTTTTTTTTCGATGTGGTAGTGTGACCTTAGTGTGACTTAGACCTACCAGTCTTAGGCTCACTCGGAGGGAAAGTATTTTTTGTTATAGTTTTCCTTAGCGCAAATGAGTGCTTTATATAGAACCACTACCTAAAACAGGACCCACATTGAAATATTATCCACTGAAGTGATTATCCTGTATAAATAATCGTAAATTATAAAAATAATAAGCCAAAATTAATACACTTCGAAGCTTTAATTAGGATCTTAATTAGCTCTGGAGGGCTTGGAAAAAAAACAAGTCTGGATTGGCGTCTATTAGGCACTCAAAAGTACATTTATAACATTCTATATTATTAAATATTTTTCCAGTAAGTTAAAGGTGTTCATGTAATAATAGTTTCCTATTGTTTCGCATATAAATTTAACGTTGATAACCAACGTCGCATTCAACGTAGATTTTTTGACGTTGAATCGATATTGATTTTCCAACGTTGATTTCTTGTTTCCATTTTACTATTATTAAATCAACGTTTTTTAATCTCTTTAATCAACTTTTTTTCAATTTCGATTTTCAACGTTGAATCGATGCTGATATTTCAACATTGATTTCTTGTTTTTATCCGAATATTAAATCAACGCTTTTTCAACCTCCTTCATCAACGTTTTTTCAATGCTGAAAAAACATTTTAGGGTACGGTTATAATGTTATCCTACACCCAGTGACATAGGTTTAGGGTACGAAACGACTGACATATTGACCTCATATTGATAATATTGTCCAATTGCAAATAAATTTTTTATTATTTTTACTTTTTCCGTAAAGTACCTTGCAGCGAACTCATTATTTAATAGCAACGTGATCTGACTCTGACTTACCACCGGATTTATTTGTTAGATCTAATATTTTTTAAATACTAAAATTTTTTTTAATGGTAATACTACGAGCTGACAAAAATTTAAGTCGTGTTTTTTATGGTTGAATTATTGCCCTTTTTGTCCCATTTTTGTTGAAGCTGAGCTTGGTTTACCCCTGTAGTTATTTGTTGTATTTGAGAGCTAATTGAAAATCTCTTTACAGTTTGATGAAGATTGCACGTGACAATTTAGAGTTTATTATGTTACATAATTTATGTAAATCCTGGTAAATATACATTTCAGGGGCTCTGGCTTGATGTTAACCCCATATTTTTATGTTAGATTTTATATTTTTGTAATCGTTATTGGTAATACTATCTGCTGAAAAAAATTAAAACATGGTTTTTTATGAATGAATTGTCCCCCTTTTACCCAATTTTTGGGGATCTAACCTTGGTTTATCCCCTAATTTTTTGTTAGATTTGGGTTTTTTAGGCACTGTCACACCTCATCCATTTAAACAGGAAATTTTCATACAAGGTGAAATTGAGATAAATTATAAACCCACAGTGGGGGATTCAGTCGCTCCCAGTAGCCGCACCCACCGCTACAACTGCAACCAACAAAGTTTTTTGATTCACAACAAACGAATTACAAAGTTGAGGTGGCCAAACCTTTTGGTGAAAATATGTTGAAAACTTTCGTTGCAAACTTCAGGACTAAATAAATAAATAAAATATATTTATACATATATTTTTAACATATTTGATAAAGTAATATATTTGAATAGGTAAAAGAAGACAATATATTTATACATATATACATATATTACCAACTAGCATATTTCAAGATAAAAGGCTGAAAATCATTGTTCCAACGTTTTGTCAAATTACCACTTTTATATGATTATCACACTATTGTATTTTTAACTGTAAACCGATTTACAAACATTCTTAGAGTAACCAACTCCCCAAAACACCAAAGTATGGTTCATTTATTTACTCAGAATTAATATAGATTAATACTATGAAGTCTTTTCTTCTCTTTTTTTTTTTTTTTTTTTTTCTTTTTTTTAATTTTTTATTTTCTTGATGTTTTGTCTCTTAAGAGTTAAATTAAATGGTAACAGGCTCGAAAGCCGGTTAATGGTTCTATCTTGTTTTCCACCGCTTCTTATCTGTTAAGTAATCCCGATAGTTAATGATACATTACGATATTAAGGGATAACTTTTTTATTTGGATTGGATTATAACATTTTTAGATATTGTCAATTTATATTACATATTTTTCACCTAATCTGTAAAACGTTTATTGTTTATTAAAAGCGGGAGATAAACTTCTTATGCCTTATGTCTTTTCTAAGTGATCGGTTATATTTGATTTGGTTCCCTTCTCTCCCTTCTTCTTCCCCTTCCCTTTCTTCCCCTCGTTTTTTTCGCTTGAAAAAATTTGTACTGGAAAAAAAATGTAATTTCCAAGTGAAAAAAGAAAAACAAAAATATTTTGTTCGCAAAATAACAACGCCAAAGTTTATTAAAGATTTGCTTCTTCGCATGAAAAGTGTCTCGCTTACCTTGTTGTTGTAGGATTTATTTAAAAAGAAAAAGCTTAGCACATAAAAAAATAAAAAAAAAAGGCTAACATCGAGTGAATTACTGAGGAAATATTTTTTTTTTAATAACAAGGAATACATTCTTATTGGCTTTTTTAGTCAATTTTAACTAATCGTCCTAAAATTAAGAAAATACATAAAATGAAAAATAAATAGAAAGTTTATATAATATTAATTATTATATAATTATATAATATTAATTTATATAATTATAAATTATTTATATATATTTGTCTAGTGATTGATTATTCTAATTTCATTATTCAAATGTTTTCAATAATTTCTATTTTAAAATATTCAAAAATATAAACAAACAACAATTCGACTTTTAAAAGGCTTCTTTTTTTTTTCTTTTCTTTTTTTTCGCGCATAAAAGGTAGGATCTATTCGAACTGTTTTTAAAGACGCGCACAGCGAGAAACATCATATTAACCATTTAAATTTAAAGCGTATTTTTTTCGCCCAACTTTGTTCATCTCGTGGAGAACCGCCTTAAAATGCCTCTCTGGGAGAGACGCTCGATCGCGCGCCTCACACGCTCGTAAAAGCTTAGGCTAGGCTCGAAATATCGAACTCCTTGTTTCATCTTTAATGTATTAAAAAACGCTTATTTGCATGCGCTAAATATATGCCCTGTCTTCGACCCTCTAATTTTAAAGTAGGGTTGGCATTCGGTCATACTTTTATTAATACTTTTGAGCGAAATGCACCTGCATTGATAAATTTTCTGTCAGCCAGGCTTATATGCAAAAGATAATGTTAATTTTTATTGGCAGTAAAACATAGATTCCTGAATACGACTCTTCTTCCTATAAATAACAGACATTTTTTTAAATTCATTTTTAACACGAATTCATGAAAAGACATATAAAAATTTTATCAAAAGTAAACAATAAAACATCAAATACTATTTTCTTTAAATAGCATTATTAATTTGCAGATTTTTTCTTATATTTGTGGTTTGACTGTCTTTTGTCGTAGCCTCGGGTACGTAACCTTGGATACGTAATTATAAAAAATTAGACTCAAACTATTTAACCATTTTCTGCCTTGATCTCTATTTCAAATATATATAAAAAAAAAAAAAAGCGTTGAGGTATTATAATAATTATTTAAAAGGTTTAAATGCGATTACTTACTAAATTAATCACCCCTTTAATCGGGGATAGCTCTGTTAGCAAGGCGTCGAACTATAGATCGAAAGGTTACGAGTTCGACTCGAATCTCTGTCGGAAATTTATTTTCCATGTTATCTCTGAGTCTCTGAGCAAACATTGTGTAATGCAGCGCTAGCTCAACTTGGTATGGTTCTTTGTTTGAGCGAATTTACTAACATTCTTATTACCATTATTGCCACCATTGCTATTGTTATTATTATTAACGAATTTAAATACAGGATAATCTATCAGTTATTAACATACATGCATACACTGTTATCAAAAGAGTCCTGTAGGCAATAAAATAAATAAATTCGAAATGAATAAAATAAGCTGAAAAACATTAAAATATACTAAATTGGCTTTCTAAGTACTCCAAGACCCGCCACGTGGGCCCTTCTGGAAATACTGTCTCAGCAATTTGTTGGTTCCTCACGTTAAATATACAAACTCATTCACTCCTTCCTTTTTGTAACAGTGATTATGTGAGGTGATCTTTTACGGCAAGTTACGTTGCTATGACGCAAATATAAATAGAGGGAAGCGACCTATAGGATCAAATATAGTTATAAATTTATTTTAGCGTTTTTACTGAAGAAATAACCGATTTTTCATTAAAGTTATTTTTTAAGTAAAAATAAACGCACTTTTATCCTACCAGTAAACGACAAAATATGCAAGATTATAAAAGCATATTTATAATCATCAAATAAAAATTTAAAGCATTAACCTATATTAAAATTTTAATTTAAATTTTGAGAATTTCAAAGTACAAGTTACAAGGATGTGGGTCTTATTTATTTATAGAGGGAGGTGTGTGTCTTATTACTTTCATGACGTCACGCCACATTTACCGCAATTTCACAGAAGAAACAAGTTTTTATCAATTAATGAACTTACTATCCATTCAAGCTATAAAAGAAGTTTCATTGTAATTATATGCTACCATGGAAACAAATTAACATTAATACGTGCAAAATTTGTGGAGAATGAATTTTCAGGACATCATTTCAATTCAACAAACAACAAATTTTCTTACGCTTCCAGTGATTAATATACAATAAAGCTGTAAATAAAAATAAATTCTTTGTCGACAATTTTGTAAATAATTTTTATTTAGTTTTGATCTATTGGAAGAATAGATTATACAAAAAAAAAAATTATTTCATGGTAGATGGTATAGATATACCTTAGACATATGGTGAAGAAAAAATATTATTTCTAATTTGTTGATATATTTCAATTTAAAATGAATTTAAATTTAACTTTCTGTTCATAAAATCCTCGTTTTTGTTTAAAGACACGAAATTAAATATTAAAACAAGAGATGTTTAAGAAAATTTGAATGGAATATTTATGATTCTTTTGTTTAACGTTTAAATAAAATTCTCTGTGAACAGTATTGAAATAGATTTTGATTTGGTAACTAATAACAGACAGATGTTTTCTATTGTCTCGATTTAATGTTCAAATATTATTAATAAAGAAATGGGAAGGCGAGACAGAATATTTAAAAATAGGCACGAATTTAGGCACGTATTTAGACACGAATTTAGGCACGAATTTTTTGCGGAATCAACCCGGATTTAGGCACGAATTTCCTAATTATAGAGAATTTTTTCGCGTTTACTGCCAAATGAGCTCCAGCTGCAAAGCTTGCTGTTTTTCTTTCGCAAAAATAGATTTATAACTACTTATTTACTAACTCATGCACTTACTTATCAAGAGTTGAAACTGTGTTATCAACAAACTTACCGCGATTTCACAGAGGAAACAAGCTCTCATTTATGTTCCTACCTTGAACTTGCATCCAAGCATGTAAATGAAATTTCATTGTAATTATAAAAACATGGATAAAAATTAAAATTAATACGAAAATGGCTGAATGGCCGAGCGGGTAAGGAAGACATTGGTTTCCGGATTCTAGAGCTAGAGCTGCAGGTTCAAACCCACCTCGAAACCAATGATTTTCAATGAAGTTCAAATGGGAGCTCTAACTACACCAGAATCAAAACTGTGGCCCATTCTGGAATTCTATTTGTTGGCCCCCACGTTAAATATAAATTCTTACTTATGTGCCAAATTTGCGCATGAAGAATTTTCACGACATCAACCTATTGTGTTTTTTTTTACTCAGTTTATAAATTAAGTTTTGGTTGTTTTTGTAGAAATTTAAATTCGACATGTATCATATACACCTTCAAGAGTTGAAACTGTGCTCTCTATTAAATGAATTAAAAAATTCAATAACTAGGATTGTTTACTGATTCATTTAAATTGTGATGGTAGTAGATGATCCACATAAAAACATACGAATTTCTAAATACCTAATAAATCTTTAAAAACTTTTTTTTTAGATGTATTTATGGCCACTTTTAGTTATTTTTATTTCATTACAAAGGTTATTCCATATAAAAAGGACCTTTTGATGAAAGACAATATTTTGCTAACTTGGTTCTTCTAAAGGATGGGTCCAACCAATTTAAGGTATTCTTCTTGTTACCGAAATTAAATGCATTTACAGCAATGCACTAATTCACCCTCATATCAACATGCAACCAGTTTACCGCCATATACTGTTCAGTTCTTATGTGAGTACGGTAGTCTAAATTTAAACAAAATTTTATGCATTTTTCGACAATGCTTAAAAGATTTGGCTACTTATCAATATATGGGTTAAATCAACAATGCGCGCGGAGCATATATATATATATATATATTTATATATATATATATATATACATACGTTACCAGACTTTAGGAGTGGGTTAAAAATAATTCTATGTTATGACGATACATCTATAAATAGATTCCTATTCCCCACTGGGGGCGACCGTCATAACCGATCCTATTAGTATTTATTTTATTGAGGTCTGAAAATATATGTACTTCTACAGGTTTTCTTTCTTTCAATTTGTTTTTGAATTTTTTTACTATTAAACTAGTTTTTTTGTTTTTTAAATAACCACAGCAATCGTTAGGATCAGCAACTTTTATTGGTATTTTTGTTTTCATTCCAAGGTTGGTCCTACCATTATGAGTCCATTTTTAATATTACGTAAACTGGTGACTAGTCAGTCTAACCATGAGTGACTATTATAATATAATATTATTATATATGTAAATTGTAACAAAATTTTATCCCCATTTGGTCTAAAACAATATAGATAAGACTCCAAACAGAAACAAACATCGAAATTTGCAAAGTACCCATTATAAAAAATAATGTAATAATAATAAAAAAAAATATGTGCGCAATACAGTTTTTAATAGAAAATTTTATGGATAACATGCAATCGTATTCTGATATGAAATATAATTTAACCGAATGATACCTCATAATTTCTTAATCCCTTATAAGAAGATAAAAAATCTCACTACAGCAAGTTTAATCAATAGTTATGTTACAAGGGGTGATTGTAAAGTTTGGTTTAGGCCGTGGCCTAGGTCATATGGCCTACTTGATTTATACTATCCACACCAGATTTTTCGAAATTATTTGACTGTATAATTGTGAAAAACATATTCTCTGCTATTTTCTCGGATTTTCGCGTTTATCATTTTTAATGTTAACTCGCGGATTTGCGTTTATCAGTTTTCGTTATTTTAATTTGCGGATTCCTGCATTGATCAATTTTTATGTTAAATAAATTCGCGGATTTCTTTGTTTATGTTTACATAATTGATTCACTGATTTTTGCGTTTATCAGATTTCTATGTTTACTTTATTTACGGTTATTTCGCGCTTTTTTGTTGTTGCGAATTTCAACTTAAAGCCTATGCAAATTGGTGGGTTTTGAAAACTCGCATTTCCTCTTTCGTTTTTCTGGTCTCTCAATTTTTTGATATTATTTACATTTGTATAATTTCGTGATGATGTTTGTATTGAATTTTTATGGTAATTTTGTGTACAATTTTTAAAATAAAAAAATTTCTACAATTTGGCAGTAACTCTCAATCCATTTTTCAATGGTTTTCTGGCATTAAAATATCCTACTTTAATGCCACTAAGAGTAAATAAGGTAATAGATGCTGTGTAACAGAGTCACAATTGCAGTTTTCTAAATTGCAAGGTCAAAAAAAAAAAAAAAAAAAAAAAAAAATTTGTAGCTGGAATAAAAGAAAATTTTCGCGGGAATTTAATTCCGTGGGTGTTTAAATTTCTTCAGTTTGCGAATTTTCCATCAAAAGCTAAAACCGCGAAATTTAGTTCACGCGAAAGTTAGTCACATTAAAGTAAATACCACTTTTTTACAATAGAAACCTACGACAATCTTTCTTGTAAAATTTGCTTGATTTCATCATCGACCGACACACTAATTGTTATATAACAAAAGTTAATAGAGGGATTTCGTCTTTTCATGCAATGTTTACTGATATGGTAATGTTTTTTCTCAAAGGTGTCTATAATATGCATATTCTGATACACAGATGGAGTCTTTCTTCTTGTGACGAATACAAATCTCTTCGTCAAAACGTCGTTTAGACTGTTTCCTGGGTCCTTCCATTAAATTTCGCCTACATTCGATAAACTTCCGCATATTTCCTTTAATTTCAACAAGTTCAAAACGCGTAAATGTGGTTTCCACATATTTTGGCTTAGATGGTTTGGGTGATGTTGAAGGTGTAGTCCTTAGTTGGATATTTCTAGTTTTAATCCACCATTTGGCTTCACTGATAATGTTGTCAATGTGGTGAGATTAAAGTTGTAACCTTTGACATGCTTCGGGATTTAATTTTCTATTAATAATCAAAAATTTCATTAAGCTAGCAAAAAATATTTTCATGAACTTCACGAAGACAAAAGTTTAGCAAAAAAGCGAACAAAATTCAAAAATTGTCTACTTTTGTTTTTGTTGCACAACTAAACAGTGGTAAGATGTTTGACTACGGAGCGAAAAGTCACAAGTTCGGCTCCCTCTTCTGGCGGAAATTTATTTCCATGTTATCTCTGAGTTTCTGAGCAAAACTCATTACGTAATGCAACGCTAGCTCAA
>JAUZNK010004905.1:0-26328 GCA_035046665.1 Euphysa ruthae | reverse complement strand
TCACAAAAAGCTTTAAAGCTATTTTGCTTGGTATTAAAGATGCATAATATTTCTATGTCATATTTCTAGATGGGCAATCAAGAATGGCGAAACAGAATACGGTGGTTTGAATTTAAGTACAAAATGGGAGCAACAATCTTTATTTTGGCCTGTGGATCAAACGTCTGTTTTTGTTATGGTAAGTAAATATTTTGCTGCACTTAAATAATGGGTAATATTTAAATTTTCAGAGTTTGACAGTTTTAAAACTCTTTATGGTTGAATATAGACATTTTACACCCAAAGACACAGCTTTCCGTAAATTTCTCAAGGATGAAAAAAGAAAAAAAAATTACCAGTTATTATCGTGTTTGAAGTTTGTTGTCTTTTCTGATTATTGATTTTATAATTTATGAATTTGTCAAAAGCGATATTCGTTATTTCACTCCAAATTTTTTTTATTTAATCAAATAAAGTCACATTGCTTTAATGGTATCTCATTTACTAAGTACTTATTCGAAATGTTATTTCTTACAAATATAGTTTTGTTTTTCTCATAAAAATCAGGGTGTTAGCTAGCTCAAATAATGTCCGTTTGACGGACTCTTTCCAATTCAAAATAAAAATGAATTTCACAAA
Organism: Euphysa ruthae; assembly: GCA_035046665.1. Classification (NCBI taxonomy): domain Eukaryota; kingdom Metazoa; phylum Cnidaria; class Hydrozoa; order Anthoathecata; family Corymorphidae; genus Euphysa; species Euphysa ruthae. Next base: position 25,710 of record JAUZNK010004905.1, on the reverse strand, counting down.
TACTGTCCAAATTATACACATGAAATTATAAATTATAGTATAAAGGTATAATATATAATTATAATATATTATAAATTTTACCAGAGGCTATTTATCATTTTTCTCATTGTCGGTTTTATAAGGACTATTTCATTTATATTGTCACAGTCCAGGTGTTTAAATTTTACTTAAAAAGATCAACTGAAATAATTATAAAAAAAAAACATTTTAAGGCACAGAAGTTTAAGTTTGTATTTATGATAATAATTTTATCTTTTTAAATTAAGTTTTTTTTTTTTAATCTTACATTTGCTATCATGCTTTCTGAAAACAGAATGTTTAAAAATCGAGTAAAATTTTTTTATTTTCAAAATTTTTGTTACTTTTTAAAAATTTTATGTATGAATAAAGAATAAAAAATATGGTTGTTCAATACTATATAAAAATAAGAGAGTGATTATAATGAAGTTTTTGTGATTTTAACAGGAATGGTAGTTCATTAATAATTTACGATTAGGTTAAATTGAAGTAAACAAAACTTAGTATTTGCTAAAAAAACGAAGTAAATCGTAGGCAAAATAAATTGTTTATTCATTTTGCAGTAATTATATTAGTTGCGTATAATACAGTAAACCACACAACAAGAACTACAATATAAACAGTGAATTTTAACTTCTTCTAGCTATTTAACAAACATTAACAAACATTACAAGCAAAAAATACATGTATTTTTTTTATTGTCAAATCAAGAGCTTATAAAAATATATAAAGGTTGTTATTACACAGATCAGTAGTCTTAATCCGTATCTTCGAAAAATCAAATGAGACGGGATAACAATTTAATCTTTCTTTTTTTTTACTTTTTTCAAGTTAATTTTAAAATATGAATAAAACCACATCTAAATTATTAGTAAAAACTACTTATGTCCCATAAGTAACACAGTTTGATATAGATATCAGTTCAAAAAAGTTTAAAATAAATATTTGTGTTCTCGCAGATGGACCCTTAAGGCATTATTTATAGTTATAAAAAAAGCTAATGATTGATATTTGCAGGACTGAGAGGTTTAACTATGAATTTAGGCAAAAAAGAGAATTTAAAAAATCTTTAGTATTTTAATGAAACAAATAAACATTTATTTGATTGTATTAAAAATTTTTGATGATTTGCATGTAGCAGAGTTATTTTTGCTGTTTAGAATTAAGTAAGTACAATTATTTTTATTGTTTTTATTGTTAAAATATGGCCCTTTGTCCACGCATTTTTATCTGCAAAATATTAAAATGGTTGATTATTTTATAATATCACTCATGTAAAATGTGTTGACATTGTAATTGTTCTTTAATTTTATGCTTTGAAATCTCAATAAAAGTAAAAAAAAGGTATCGCGATTAGTGATCCCTTAATTCTCCACTTGAATTAGTTAAACACACACAATGTTGTGTTAAAAATATTTGTAAAAAAAAAAACAAAAATTTAGTGCTTGATTCGAGTGACTCGCCAATTCACAAAGTTTTTGTATAGTGCCTTAATTTCCAGAGAAGCCTGAATTAGCAAATCAATTCATTATTTTAGTTTCTAGAAGAATCAAGAAAACAAACACAACATTTAAGCTGTATAATAGAAATGTTATTTAACCTTATTTTTCATTGTCTAACGACTTTTCTACCTAAGCAAGTTGATTATCTGTATACATTATATTTTTGCGCTATTGTTAGCTTGTTTAATTAGAAAACTTTTATCATTTTTCTTTTAAAAATGATAAACCGTTAAAGAGCTAATTTATCCTCATTAAAAGTAAACAAATCAAATTTATGAGTATGGGCACTGATAAATATTGCAACATATTGACTGCAAAATATGCGTTTGTGCAGTCAAGTAAGTTGAACTTGCTTTTTTTTTTTATTAAGCCAATAGATATTCACAGTTTCAGAATTCTAGACACTCGAACAATTTAAATATTGAACTTTGTGATTCTATTATTTTGTGATAAAATCATTTGTTTGTATGAAATAAGAAAAAGAATGTTTCTTGATATAAATAGAATGTTTTCAATTAAAAATTGAGTGATCATTCATTTATAACTGTAAATAAAATTAATATCAAAGAGAAATAGATGGAATTGCAATGAAAAGAAAAAGTAATGTGAGGTACCAGATAGTTTTAGCTGTATTTTGATATTTTCTAAATGTATACTTTTTTTATTAATGTGCTTCAGTGCATTTGATAATAATGCCTTAAGGGAAGAAATTCCACCAAAATGTATTCTTTTCTAAACCACCAAAATACTTTTTATTCCTTTCTGTTGATTTTGATATAAATGCATTTGATTTATTAATTGATGATGAAATGGAATCACAACAAACATCATTTGCGTGTTTTAATAAAGCTTTAGAGTCTTTTTTGTTTTTTGATTTAAGCAACATATTTTCTATTTGATCTAAATACCTCTCCCCAAACAAATTCATTATTCGGCCTTCCGCCAAAATTTTTCCCCACCAAATTTGAATTTTTATGTAAACTGCCAAAATAAATTCCTACCAAATTTAGTATTTTTTTTGGTCTACCAAAATAAATTGCACCAAATTTGTCGGATTCAATGTTTTGCCAAAATTACTTCCTGCCAAAATTCCTGCCAAAAAGTTTTAATATCTTTTTTGGCTACCTTATCGCGCATCGTAATTTAATTAATTAATTTAATTTAATTATCAGAATAAAAAAATAAGATTATTACCAAAAATTGTTTCCTGTCTTTCCAAACCGAAATTATAAAAAAGATACACGAAAACTCTTGGCATGTTGTTGATATGTTTGATATATATTGAAGTCCTTTTGAAAAGGAGAGTTAGGAGAATTTATTTTTTGATCAATGGCTGGAACTACTTATGCACAGAAACTTATTATTATATCATTATCAGCGCTTAATATAAACTATAAACAAAAACAGGGACATAACTATTATTTAACAAAATGAAATAAAAATACTTAAAATTTTGCATGCTTATTTATTTTTAAAAATACGACAAACAATCAAATATCAATATCTCTTAACATTAAAGCACGACTCATGATAGAAAAAGAAGTTTGACTTTCCATTGACATATACCGAAAGAATATTGTTTTATCTTTGTAAAACCTACTTAAAAGATCAACACAAATATAAAATTTTAAAAATACATAAAAGCCTTGTAAATAAAAAGAAAAAATATTATGGTGTGAAAGTTAATGTTGATCTCAAATAAGATTATTATAAGATAATAGTTAATTGGTTTTTCTTAATTAAAATGCTTTTTTATTACTAACAATCCCACAGTTGCTATCATAACTAACATTTTAAATATTATAGTTTAAGCGACATGCTTGTAATCAAAATAACAAAGCGATTATATTTTTGAAGGTTTTGATAGGTCTGGTAGTTTATGAATAATTAATAAATTAGATGAAGTTGAAGTAAACTTCGTAGTTGCTAAGAAGCAAAGTAAATCGTAGACAAAAAAAATTGTTTATTCATTTTGTGGTAAATTCTTTATTTTTAAAAATGCAAGTATTGTTTTTGCAAGGTTATTATTATTATTTTTTAATTCTATCGTCTTTATTTTATCCATAGAAAATACTATCGCGTTGGTAGGTTTAGTAGGTACCGCTTTTGATTACGCTGCCAAAGCAAGGAAATTTTTCTCTTTACAGTTAGCGCTAACATGATCGTGCTGGCCTCATGACAAGGCCTGAGGGAATGAACAATGAATCTAATTATTAATATTCAAGTTGTTTTATCGTTTGTAAATATGTGAAAACTACACAATTTTATAGCAATCTGAAGTTATTCTAGAGCAATATTTCACAAAAATACAAAGCTTCACCCCAAACCCCACTGGGGGCCTTCAGAGCAGGCCCCCACACCCCCTACTTTGCTAAGAAAAATTTCCCAATTGAGGCCGTTAGGCCGGAATTAGAAATTTCTAGTCAACACCCTGAAAATTAAAGCAGTTAAATTGTGATGTCCAAATAAACATAACTTATTCATCTAGCAACCGTCAGTTTGTAGTAAAGTGACCACTCCATTGCTAATCTTGGTGTAAATGTTGATGTAAATGTTATTTAATATTAATACTATATATAATAATACTAATTGATATTAATATTAATTAATTTTGTATACAATTCATTTGGTTTATCTGATAAAATTAAAGAAAGCCACAAGTATTGTTCGCAACTTATAGATTACGCTAGTCTCTCTCCAAACATTTAGTTTTTGCATATTGTAAGAACTATATAATGGTATGATGTATTTTGCAGCTTTTTTAACAAATTATAAGAGTCTATGTTGAATGAAATATGCTAAATTATTAAAAAAAAAAAAATTAAGTTTTGTTCATATGTTACCTAGGTGATGAGCGGGTATTTGATGTATGATGCTCCAAAGTTATGCTGGAAGCCACTAAGTAAAGATAATAATGTGTTCAATGTTGCACAAAGGGCAGGTAATTTAGTAAAGCTACTTTAAGTAGCCTAACTTTAATTTGGAAAATTTAAATAGTTTGATAAGAAAAAGAAATTATAATATTTTAATGAGTTTTCAAATATTCAGTGAGGCTGTCAAACTGTTTGAACCGTGTTTTAGTTAACTTTTTTTCTGATTTCTTACAAAAGTGGTATGTTTCGATAATAAGTCATACTTCCTTTACAATATCTTTTTAGCTCCTTCCCTAAAACTACGAGTGTTGAAAAATGGTGAAACTAATCAAACCAATGCTTTAACAGTAATTTGTCCAGAAACTAAAAATGTAAGTTTTTATAAGCTGGTAAAGTAGCCCCAAATTTATTAATAACTTGACCTTTTGCTAGCAATGACTTTTCTATTCAGTTGTGAATTTTGTCTGTTTTGGAAATTTTATGAAGCTAAAATATGATAGTTTTTTTTTTCTTTTTATTTGGAGGTTCAGTTTAAAGTTTATTGCATTATTTTCAATTTTTCAGTTAAGATTCTAGAGCCCTGTGTTATGATGGTATTTGTACATTTTTTGTACAATGATTTATTAAAAGCAAGTAAGAAATATAAACGATGAACATATCACACCTTGTTCAACACCTTGTTTATTTTTCTTCATTTTATCACCACCGCATGTGATATCACATGGTTGCTTGACTCATAATTGATGGTTAAACCATGTTCTACTTTAAAAACATGAATCTATTATTATATTAACCCTTAGCGACCCAGCCATTTTTCTAAGAAACGGTATTCTGATCCCAGCCATTTTTTTGGAAAAATGAAAAAAAATTAAATTTTTGTAAAACCAGTTTTTTTTGTTTTAAACCATTAAGTAGGGTGTATATAAACATTCTGGAAGATAAAATTTATGTATTTAGAACCCGGTGAAGTTGTTCTTTTATACTGTAAAATAAGACAGCAACATAACTAATATTATAAATAACTAAAGCTAAAATATTTTTTTAATATTATAAAAGTCTGTTCTGGAAATTACAGTTCTAGGAAATGGTGTTGCGATTAACAGATCAGTTGCCCAGTATGAGCGGAATAAATCTTTTTTCAAAATACCAAAGTATAACGTAAACATAACAAATTCTGACATTTTTTCATTAGTTATATCGTCGGCTGGCCACCTACATAAATCAGAGGAGGCTGGTAAATTATCTCTGACCGATTCAAAGTATTGTGCAGCATAATTATTTTTTTGAGTAGTTATATACTCCATTATTAAATCGGTTATAAAAAGTTTGTAAAAAAAATGTTCATCAACTTGATCAGAAAATTCAATGTTTGTAATACCTGGGTTAGAAATAAAAGGTTGTGATTTTTCGAGTTTCTTATCACCTTTTTTCCAAAGTTTCATGTCCCAATTAGGGGTGGGATTGACAACTTTAGTTTTTTTTGCAGCAGGAGGAATATTTATACTATCATCTTCTGAGTTTTGATCATCTCCTTCTGAGGAAGGTTGAAAATCATCAAACTCATCCTCACTTTCACTAAAGATTTCTCTACTAGTATCTCTAACTTCATCAGTATCATCGTCACTATCTTCAGCAAGCTTCACCCACAGAAGTGTTGAAATTACTTTTTTTTTTGACTTTGATGAACCTGCCACAGCCTCCATAACAAAAATATTTCACAAAAAGTTTGAGGTTATAACTTTACGATAACCGATCATAAAGCTATAAGTTGATAGCTTATAATATAATTGAATCTTTCTATTTTCATTTCCAATCAGTCTCGTATGATTAACACAAGGGTCTATTGAGCTACAACCATTCAAAGTGGTCGTAGTGAAATCCCAGACATGTCCGGGCATGGGATCTAAGGACAACATTGAAATCCCAGACTGGTCCGGGAATGGGACGCTAAGGGTTAAGTTTTCTTGAGGTATTTTAATAGTTTTTTTGGGCCAATCACTCAAGTCCGTCTGTACATTCATTTACCTCAAAAACTGTTGATACGTTTTTATTAGGATTTATCATGAGGTCGTAAGTCCATAATACGAGACCACTAACTTTTTTATTTTTTGGTAATGAGCCGGAACAGGGTTATTTTGATTCTAAGAAAAAAATTTTCTTGAAATTTGTTAATTTTTCAAGATTTTAAATGAAGGTAAAGGACAATAGAGAACATCTTAGACCTATATGCCACCTGGCCACTATGACCACCTCCCAAAAATTGTTGTTCCTCGTACCCCAAAACAAGGCTGTTTTTTTTATTTTATTACTGGTCTAAATTCCTTGATTAGTTTTTTGGACTGTCTAGAAACTGGTGTTGTATTATGAATTCACTCTGTTTGTTCATCCTTTTTTCTTCAAAGCCATTCGTTATATTAACGAATTAAAAGAAAAATAGCGTCAGTTTCATTTATTTTATAGAATTTCTCATTTTTTGGTACTGGACCGAAATTTGGAAATTTTAGGCCTAAAATAAAAATATTTTGAATTTTATCTAAGTACATTCATTAAATTTTTTTCAAATTTTGAATGAAGTTAAAGGACTATGGGGGGAATCTTTTTATATTCATGGCCACCTGCCAAATATTTTTTCTCTTTTCTCAAAAAATTACACTCCCATTATGTTGAAATCTTGTATTATATTTGGAAATCTTATTTCTAATTATTTCTAAAGTTTTAGCATGTTGGCCTTTTGAAAATGTTGTTATTGGGCTCAGTCCCCATGAAACAAAACATTGTCATTTTTAGCCTAGAAATGACATTTTATCGAAATATGTCCATTAACTTTTTTTAAAATTTTTCTTTGAGATAAATGACCATATAAAGCACCTTTGCTCCTTATTCGCTGCGAGTAGTGTCATTATTTGATAGATAAAATGCAATTAAAGAATCATATATCTAATTTGTAAATATTCAAGTTAAAGCCCAAATTGATGTTTGTGGCACTATGTATTTTCCTGAATACGGAGAAATTTCCTGACTTGATGGAAGTTATAACACAGTTAATATGCATAATTTTAATTGAGTTTATGGCAGCCTTATTTGTTGTAATGTTGATGCATTGATATCAAATAAGAAACCATACATATTTCATATGCTTTATTCTAAAGTGTTAATATTACGGATTTTGGAGATATCATGGTTGTCTTAATTTGATAGTTCACATTTGCATTGTTAAAATAAGGGCCAACTAGTCCCTTTATGTTTATAAATGTTGTGGTAAATAACTAATGTGAATTTTTCTAATAGTAATTGTGCATTATCATTGCACATACTGATGCCTACCAAAAGTGGTTAATAGTTGAGGAAATCCAATCACGAATCCATTGAAAGTATTTCTTTCTGATATTTCGTATTGCAAGATTCAGTGAATGCCAAGTGTCAAATTGGTGGTAGGTTTTACTGAAACTAGGGCTTGCCACTAATAGATGGCAAATTTAATCTGTTGAAACTACATAAATCAATTTACCACTATTTTTAATTTTTCAACTTTCATAAAGTTGTTTTCTCCGTTGCTTGAAAATTTCTTGATAACAATTTGTATAAGCATACAGATAAATGTTCAGGTGCAATATTAGAATAAATATTGCATTTATTATTATCTACAAGTATAACCCAAAGAAACGGTTTTTACTAAAAGTAAAAAACAAAGCTTTTATCCCTTGCTTTGTCATTTTGTGGTATGGGTGTGGTCTCATATTTTGTTTCTATATTACTAGGACCAGATTCTGTTAAAACATGACTGCAGTCATTTTTGTCAACATATTCTTCCTCTAAAGAGCTTGTGAATTCACCATCACTGAATTTTCTTGAAGATATCTTTTTTATGAATTATCTTAACTTCTTATGTTGGTTAGGAAAGCTATGTGCTTCTTAATAGATATTAACTATTTAAAATTAGTCATTAATTTAGGAAACCAAATATTATTGCCCTTAATCTATCGGAAACATGCCACTTGTCTGACATTTGAGTAGTCTGACATCTCGGTAGCCCAACATATTTAATTTTTTTCTTAGTAATAAGATGTCAGGGAAGTAACTGCCACATTAGTATGACATCTCAATAGTACAACATATATCATATCATTAATTTGACAATAACATAAATATTATAAAGTAATTGTCAGCTATCTTTGTGTTTATTCTTCTTTATGTTGTGCGTATGTTTTAGGACTATTTTTTGGTAATTTTTTAAGATCAATTTTTTTTTATCATTAAATATTATTGAATGTGGTAGGGTAGAAGACGATAATCAAAAATTAGATATGTCTGTGGTGTAAGTTCATACTTTACCGTGAACAGCACGCTTATATAAAAAATACAAAATCAAACTTCAGGAATCACTGTTGCATGTAGTTTATTGAAAACATTAGAAAAAAAGATATGAAAAATATGAAAGAAAAAACAAATAATATGTGGAGGTTTAGAATATGCAAATTTTGCGGACTTAGCCCTTTTCGGACCAGGAAAGTAGAGCATTTTTGAAAACTTTAAAAGTTGAAATATTAATTATACAGTGACTGAAAGAGTTCCAGACAGTTATCGTGCTATATAGGTTTGTGTCTGTACCCTTTAATCAAGAGTTTTTGGATGGCAATATCAAGGGTCTCTGTGCCCTTAAACCTAAATAAATGAAACTTCCTTTTCAAGGTGAACCTGGAAGATTAGCGTGAACTCAGCATATACATTTTTTAGATATGTTTCTTCAATGAAAGCCGAATTATTGAAAATATAGTACTTGCTTTTTTTTTATTCAGCTGAAAATTGAGGAAAGTCTCTATCTAATTATTTTGATATTTTGTTTGTTTTGATATATTGAGCTTTTTGTTGAAACGTTGATTGCAGTTTGCAATAAAATGCAGAGAAAGCCTTTGAGTCTCCGTAAGCTGTTTTTGATTTTCACTATTAAAGTAAATACTGCCAGCCTAAACTAGATGTTATATTGTTTCGCACACAACTTGAAGACAAACAATTTAACTTTTATGCAACTTTTTATCAAAAACATGTGTATAACGGTTGAGTATTAATCAATAGAAATCTTAAGTCCAACAAAGTACTAACTGACTCGATAAAGGAGGAGTATCATTTGAGAAATTGATGAAGACAAATTAATGTGCTTTGTCGCTCGTTCCTGCCGTATTGAAATCTTTATGTGATGAAAACTTTTGTGATGTTTTATAGAAGTTATTTCTGCAAATAAGGGCCAAAATCTAAAAGTTTAATTCTATCTAGAAATGATTCTAAATTATTAATTTAAATATTTTGTTCAAAAAAATTCTCTGAGAAATTTATTATATCCCCATACATAGATTTAGCTCCATTCTATAAAATTTTTCCAAAAAATATTTTCCATCAAGGCTGCTGATTTTACTAATCTTCAGTAAACATGGGCTTAACTAAGAGATTTTACTAATAAATTGTTAGATACTTCTTTGTGCATATGAGCATGGTTACCATGATTTATCACATTTATCACAGTGTTATCTCAAATATATAAAAACTAAGCAGATTGGGCACAAAGGCCCCAAGATCAGCTAGTTAACTATAAAAAGTAACCATAGATACCAATTGCGCTACTACTATTTGAACTATTATGTATTGCAATAAAACATACCTCCAATAAATAACCTTTTGACACTCTATTTTTTTGGTATCTGTAGCCTTTAAACACTAGAACTCTGCCATGACTGCTTCAGATTATCGTAGTCATTAATAAACAAAATTAGTAAAGATAATGTATAATCTTGTGTGTATTTGATATTATAATAGTGGTTATATTATAATGCATGGTTCACAAGCAATTTACAGATGAAATAGACTTTTGCCAGATAGTGACACCATTATGGCAAGCAAGGCATTTGTTGTTAATTATAGGGCCAAAAAAAACCACAAAATGTTATTCTATTCTGAATGTTATTGTTAACATATTCACTTGTTTTGACAACTGGGCTGTCAGACAAATGGGTTCCCATTTGTTCGACATCCCAGTTTTCTGAAAAAATTCAAATAAGTGAGCTGCTAGACAAGTGGGATGACCTCTGTCTATTTACTTTAAAGTTTTTGTAAATGTTTGTTTATATCCGAGATTTATTTTGATTAATTATTTTGATTTTGTTAAAATACCATTAGAAATTGCTGTCATTGAAGCCACAAAATAATATTTACCTGGATTCGAAAAAAATATGTTTGTTAAACCCAAGTTGTACTTGAGAAGCAAGCGTTCTGTTTTTATTTATTTTTTTTTTTTTTTTTCCTTTTTAAAGCCAACCATATTAATAAAAAATTAAAAGAGTAACATAAGCTTGGTATGTTATAATAGTAAGCTTAGTATGTTATATGAATATTAATTCTAACTCTGGGATCTTTTTAAGGCTTGCTTTATCAAAAATTTTGTGATTTAGGATTATTTTACCAAAAATAGCGTTATTTAGCCAAATAATAAATGATAAGGTTTAAAAGATTGCATAATTTGAAATAGATAATAGACCAGACACCCGAAATCCTGCCTTCATCAGACATAATACCAACTGCACACTGTTTTGATATTCTGTTGGTTTCCGGTATTTAGGTAAATAAGCGATATCTTACTCTATTTTTTCTTGTTTTGGCGAAAAATTGCATTTCATTGTTTTATTTAGTCTCAGCAGAAAACAAATCAAGTTTTTAAAAGGTAATATTTTATAGTTACTTCTTTATAAATTGGCTGAAAGTTATTTTGCAAAGTAGAAATATATATATATGTATTTTTTTATTATCTTTAACTGAGTAACGTGTCCTAAGTTTAGGTCCTGAAAAAGCTATTTTTAGTTTGACTTTATCTTTTGAGGTTGAAGTTTTACTTTAAGTGATATTTTAACTTTTTTCCTCCATGCAATTAAGTTTTATTTCAGTATCTGGTAGTAGGGTTGATACATTGTATTGGTTCTGATTTTGGTTATTTTGTAAAATTCTTGCTTAATTACCAATTTATTAATATTAGTATAGGATAAAAACTGTTTTTGAAATAATTGAATTCCATGTTTCTATGATGTCAAGGAAAATGCTTACCAATTAAAAGAGATTTTGATAGTTTTTGCTATAGACTTTTGTTTTGAATGATTCAATTTTTGGTTGAATTTTTCTTGTTTTCATTTCATTTAATCTTCATACAAGGTGTACATGGTTGACATTCACACTGGAAGACTGATTAAAGTTAAGAATGTTATGTTTAAACCTGTCATCTCTGCAATATTTTGGATAAAGCCTGTATTCCAGGCCCCCAAAATATCAAATTTTATCAAAATACGTCAGCTTTCAATCTTTCTCGAGAATAGTTTTGATTTTTTTTCATGTATATCATTTTGAAAATTTTATCTGACTCAGGGCTCCTCAATCTTGGTGAAATTTGATCAAAAAAATTTTGATTTTCATCAAATTATTTTCTGGTTCTGCTAAAATTTTGTGTAGTGTTAGAAAAGATTATTTTTTATAATATTGAAAATGTAAGCTGTTATAAAAATGTTATCAACCCCATAATTTTTGAGCATAAAACAGGTAAAACTCATATTTATTTTTGCTTTTACCTTTCTGTTGTTTGAAAACTTTAACCTATCTATGGGTCCATTAGTCTCTTTTTATTGTCATTTTAGAGAAAAATTGGATGGAAGAGCAGATTATAATCAGGTTTATTTTGTATTTGTTATAGAATATGATGAAATTTTCCTAGATTCACATTCTTGTGCATTATTTCAGCACAATTTAATGCAAAATTTTACGTTTTTACAATTTTTCAAAATTGAGTTTACGATTTTTTTAAGTTTTGTAAGTGACCATAGAAGACATTAGTTAGCCTTTAGAGGCCTAAAAAATTCTTTTTTTCTCGTACCAGGAAAACTTTTATTTTGCAGGGGAAATCTATCAAAATTCCATTTTTCTGAATTATTTTGATGAAATCGAAGGGACTAGAGAACAAAACGAAGGGACTAGAGAACAAATTGAAGTAATGTGTGTTTGATGTTGCCTAATCTTTCTAAAAGTGTGTTACTTTTTATACTTGTAATCGTAGTATCTATCAAATATTAAGAGAACATTTAAGATGCTCTGCGATGTATTGAATAAAACCTTTAGCACCTATCAGACACTTTACCGTTCTTGAACCAGTGAATTATCCAGAGTATTATACAGCATTACGTCATTCGTAAAAAGATGGCTTCTGTGTTGTATATATCCGATTTATCATTTCCTTTCACCTTTCTTGTTTTGGCTGACTTGGGTTTGAAAATTTTGTTTACTTGTTCACGGAAGCTGCTTGGTAGACCTGCTTCAAACTTTTTCGTTTGTTCTTTTCCAGTTGATACCAAATAACTTTTGTCTCTTAATTCTCCCAAGCAATTCTTCCTTGTGCTGTACGATACTTATTTCTTCTTGAGCTAAAATTAAATCTAAGTCATCTAGTACACTGATACACACATGAAAACTTTTAGCCCATTTTTTTTTCATTCTCAAGTTTTAAGGTTACACCGATAAACCTCTTGGTTCCTTCCCATGCCTCATAAAATTGGTCTCAATATCCTTGTCAACCCATATTAAAACTCAAATGCTATCATGATGTCTCAGCATGTGCTCACCTCAAAGGAATATGTTTAAGAGGTAACATCTTATAATGATAACATCCATATCTTCCATAGTTTAGGTGTCTTGTAGCAAAGAAATATGGTATCATTTCTTTACATGCATACATAACATCATTAGCATTACTGGTTGCATGAGATTTTGAATCCAGTGTTTAGTTGTGGCATTTTCAGTTGACATATCATCAAGCATATCTAAGAACTCTTGGTAATCGATGACTGTAACTAAGATGGTATCTCTCACTAACTCAATGAACACAAGTCTAAGTGCCCGAACCTTCATTGGAAACTTTTTTTCTGTTAGCATTTTTTCCTTTCCATCAAAAGTACTTTTTTAGAAGCTTGTTAATTCCATTCTTCGACATAAGAGAATACGTATAAGACATAAGAGATGCAACAAAATGCATGAGCCAATGCATACCTCCTATTTGTGGCAAAAAAACTGGTGAATTGTTTGGGATATGCCCATGTTATATCTACCATAACATAATATAACTATTGTTCAGCAGTGAATACAGTAAATTTTTGTCCCTTTTCTCTCGTTATTTTCTTTATTTCTTTTATTGTTTTCAACATTGTGGAAGGGTCAGATGGCGTTGAATTGATTAAAGGAAGGTATACAAGTTTACTACCTGGCTTCAGAGTTTGTCCATTCTCTCTTGCATTTTCTGTTAGAGCCTTAATAATCGGGAACAACTTTGGTCCAGAAAAACGCTTTTCTGAACAATAGCTCTTTTTCTGTATTATCTTTTAACTTTGATTTGAATGCACAAAACTTTAAATGGTAGTATTTCCTGTTTCGCCTTTGACTGAGACATAGGTGGATTTTTTGTTCCTTTGCAGTACTGAGATGAAATATCACTTATTTTGTGCTGGCCATTTTCTTGTGTTTGAGACACTTGTGTGTTTCTCCTGGTAATCAGTGTTTTCCATTAGTACGAGACTGCTCTAAAATCATTGCAAGTGAATGTATTTGTTGCATACTGTTCTGAGAAATTTTAGTATCAAAGCTATCTGCATCCGTTTGGATAAGGCAATTATTTGGGTTTAGTTTGGTAGTTGCAGGATAAATGTCAGATGATTTGAATAAACAAACTTAGGAATGGATGCATAGGATGATTTCATGTCATATTTTATAAATATTAGTTTTACTAACATCAGAAGAAGCGCAGTCGTATGGGATTGAGTGGTACTTTGATTTGTCATATGGTATATCTCTTTTTTATATTTTTAGCCACAGTTTGAAGTTTAAACAATGAAGCTGTTTTTGTCTTTTTTCCATGATAACTCTAGAAAAACGAGGAGATGAAATAAGCTCAATAACCTTTATAACAAGATTTCTTCTTGAAATTATTGTACCAACACTCAAATTGTATAGCTCATGTAAATGCACTGACAACCAAGTATTGTTATCAGATTTTAAAGTTCCAGTTGCAGCATCTGTTGCTAAATCCTCATTTGATTTTGAATCTCTATGTGGGTTACTAGAGAAATTTTTAGGGTTCATAAAAATCTTTCGAAATTTAGTGTGGTATCGACTATCTGGTGCACATAGGTCGGGTCATTTGCTACATACCTAAAATAAAAGATATATAACTTTTAAGGTTAGTTACATTATGTGTTTAATTGTCATTTGTTTTCTAATTTTCGAATTTCAATAAAATTGTAATTTTCAGTCTTAAGATGCATAGTTTTCCTTAAAAGTTTATTTTTACAATTTGTTGACATTTTTGACATTACATGACATTTTTTTGATTTGTTTTTTTTTTTTATTATTATTTTCTGATAACAAAAAAAATACTCCACCATTATTTTGAGAAATAATCAATCCTGAGGTATGGTTTGTTTAAAAGTTGTACCATCAGGACCTTAAGCTATTCTACATAGTACTCCTTTATTTTTATCCCATATCTTTGAGATTCTAGGGTCCGGTTGAACTGCGCAAATTTCACCACAAAACAAGCAGTGCTCATTAAAGTTAAATAGAGCATCTGGTGGATGTTTAATTTTCTTTGATTGTATACTATTGCTACATACTATGCACGTTCAATGCTGAATTTCTTTAAATAACACTTAATTTGATCTTTAGATTTGTATTTCAAATAGTAGTAGTAGTTGTCAGTGAACAAAGAATTTGTTTCAGAAAAATTGTTGAAATGCAAGTCAGATCTACTATGACTACTTTTAATAATTGTTTCTTCACAGTGTTCCGTTATTTTAGCAGCATCATTATTAGAGTTCCCAGGAAAAGTATCCAAAATATTATAAAAAACATAGAAGTCACTTCTCATATCTTCAGTACCCTGGGTAAAACTTTCCATTAAACTAATTAAAATTAAATTCCATTGATAATCTGACTGTGGCCATAACATTTCTAATTTAAAAGTTAATAACTATAAACAATATTATTTTAAAATCTTCTCAATATATTTTAACTTTGCAAACATCGTTACTGCACTTATACTTATTTGTTACACTTATTTCTCAAGAAAATTAAAACTATACAACAAAATGTGTCAGCAAATGAGTAAAAATGAACAAAGAGGAAAAAACATAAATGAGTTTAAAGATATCACAATTTTTAGTCATTTTAATTACACAACTTCAATTGATTCAAACTTTTTTCCTCTTTGTTTTAAGACTTGAGTCTTTTGCTGGGGTAAAGGGTCAATGGGGTTCATTTATTTGAATTTGGCACATATTGCATAAATTAAATAAATAATAAATTAATATATTTATAATATATTTATATTAATAATAAATTAATTTCTATGGGTATTTTATTAATTTTGTTGTTTTTGGTGTGACAATGAAAAAAAGATACCAGTATTCATTTTGTATTTGGTAAATTTATTGGTATAAACTACATTTAGATGTATAAAGGTTTACTGGGAAATCAATCATAGTGTTATTTGTTAATTTTGTGAATTAATTATAAAATTATTTTCAATATGTTGCTCTTGATTTGTAACAATCACTTCTCAATATTTTTTTTTTTTTTTTTTAATTTTGTTAGAGGTTAAGTTATCATATGTGAAGATTAAAACACAAAATCGTATTCTGGTAAAAGAAACATGTGAAGATTAAAACACAAAATGGTATTCTGGTAAAGGTCTCAAATTTGATAATCTTTCATCATCTCTGACATGTTCTAAAAATATTTCTTGAATAAAGTTTTACAAAGCTGTGATATTTTTTCAAAATATCTTTTCAGTAAGTTTTACAACCATAAGAGACATTTGCTTTCCCATGTTGATATTTGGGGTCTTAAAACTCTATTTCCTTCAAAATTTATTAATTTTTTTGTAGTATATTTAATTAAAATTTATCTAGTTCCTTGCAAAATGCACAGATAGCCTAAATCTTCCCTTTGCTGCTAGAAGAATTTTCAATGAAAAAGGAAATGAAATATTTTCACTTTCAAGTTTGGAGCGTGATGACCTTGTATACATATCTTGTGGTGAAAGATGGAGCGATCCATCTGCTTCAAAATCTGAAGAAAGGGAACGGATATTGCTAACAAGTCTAAATGCTG
Organism: Euphysa ruthae; assembly: GCA_035046665.1. NCBI lineage: Eukaryota > Metazoa > Cnidaria > Hydrozoa > Anthoathecata > Corymorphidae > Euphysa > Euphysa ruthae. The sequence goes on along the minus strand of JAUZNK010004905.1, from coordinate 9,134 downwards.
ATGTCAACAGAATTCGAAACTTTGTTATGTACAGAAAGCAATCAGGTAATATTACCTAATAAAATTTAACAGAATTTAAAAGTTTCCAACTAAAAATAGTCTAGAAAATGTGGTTTCATATATTTTAGTTAATTATTATAGGATGATTTGAATGTTCAGGATATTTTCTGTTATTTTTTTTGCTCCGTTCTCCTAAATAAAGAATTATCTACCTAGAATAAATTTAGAAATAAAGGAATATGTATACAATAATGGATACTTGGATAATGTAAATTTTATATAAAGTAAAGGTTAATACAAAAACACCTGTTCATTTGTTTTGTTATAGTCTGAAAGTCGTGTGAAAACTCAATTTTTCACCTAAGTTAATCTTTTGAATGCTGTTCTCATTTTATAGAACATTTTATTTTCCCAAAATAGATTAAATCTTTATTTATGCGAAGAAAAAAAAAGAAAAACCAACATTTTTATTCTCTTACTGCCAGGATTTATTCTATCTTCAAATAACCATCTTGGGAGCAGAGTGTTTTTAACAGAGATGCCTTTTGACAAAGTTGAATCTGCTAATCACAAAAATCATGATAATAGCCAACAAGATGAATTTGATAATAAAAATGACAGTGATGTCCAAGAAGAAAATGGTATTTTGTGAGTATGCTGTTTTAATAATGTTAATACTTTTAATGATAAATAATTAAACTTTAGAAGAGACACGTCTATTTGTTTGATGCTTATAACTTAACAAGTGCTTTTGCATATATTTAAAGACAGTTATTTTCTCATGCCCTAATGAGTTATGAAAATTCACAATTTTATTAAAAATGTTTTTTCACTCATAGCAATTTATAGTAATCATTCAATAGCTTGTTTTGCATAGTTGTTATTACCGAACCTTAAAGGTTGTTGATTTTATATTTTTAAAACAGATCTTGATATTTGGGCTAAAGCATTTTCTATTTTGGAAATTTAAAAATGCCTTTTTTTTTCAAAATCTATTTATATAAGGGTTTTTTTTTACTCCTGGCAAATCCCACGGAATACTATAAAATCACCCGTATCCATTTGTCTGTCCGTAATACACTTTCTCAGTAAACCCTTATTAGTTTTTTCTGAAATTTTGCACAAAGGGGTAAGACCATAGGTACAGTGATATTTTTAGGTATCAAACCTGAATACGACCATTTTATTCCAAGAATCATTATTATTTCTTTCTAAGTCCATTTATTAGGTTTATTTTAAATTATGAATTTAAAGGACTCTAGATGTTTAAGATATATTGCAATCGGTTGTAAATTTTTGTTCTTCGGGCTTCAAACTGTGTCAAATTTGGTCATAAATTTTTTGTGTTTTTCAACAATAGAATTTTGCGACAAACTTGCTGAAACTTTTTTTGTGTTTAAATTTATGATTAATTTTTCGATTTTTTTGAAATTTTTCCCCAGCCTAGTCTCCAGGAGCCGAAATTTAGTCTTTGTTGACAAAAAATCAAAAAAGACAAAAAATTTAAATGTCTGAAATTTTGTCTAATTTCCATTCCTAAATAACTTTAATAACTCCATTCCTAATTAACTTTGCATGTAAATGGTGTCATTTTTTACAGTGTTAGAAAATTTTATTGGTTGTTATTTCTAACCAACATTCCTTTTATCAAATAAGTAACAGATTTAAATGCAGTGCTCAAACTAGTTTCTGACAGAATACTTCAATTTGACTATGGGATACCTTAATCTGGATGAAACCATGACAAGGATGTAAACACTTTAAATCCATTGAATATTTAGGCTCAACTTTCCCTGACGTTCAAATTAAATATAATTAATTTCTTTTGAGAAATTACTAATAGCAAAATAAAGTAGTTTCCATTATTTATTTTTTATTATAAAATAATTTCAACTATTATAAAAACATGATAATTGATGTGTTTGAGGAATTAAATGTTTATTTATTCATTAAAAGTATATATATCATTTTGTTGAAGATTTTTTCATAAAATATGTTGCCTGGAACTCAATTGATCACTAACGTGCTTGTTTTTTTTTTATAAAAGCATATATTTTAACTTCTATTTCCACCAGCCGTTTTATCTATACGGTATTTTTTATACGGTATCCTTTGATCCATATGGCCACCTTCCACAGCTTATCTTTTCTGGGTACAGTCAAATTTTTACACTTAAAGTAATATCTTTGAGATTTTCTTTGAAACTGCTCTGTTTTTGAAATTGCTTGAAATTAGAAAAACATAGAGAAATTTTGGTCCTATATGGTCACATGTCAAAAACTCTTGCTTTTTGGTGCTTTTAATGATCATTTTATTGTAATCTGATAACTTAATTAAATGTCAAATCTAATAAAATAATAAGATTTTTTTTAATCAACGATAATACCATGTTTTCTTTGTTGTAACAATATTTTTTCTGATAAAAGGAACATGGTGTTTTTAAATAGAGCAGGTTGGACTAATTGTATATAGGTGGAGCTAATGTATCACTTATCATTTCCATTATGACTAATAAATTTAACCAAGATATTCCATGTTGCGTACTTATAAAGGATTTGTGCATCATTTAGTAATAATATTTATATTGTTTGCATTTCAAAGAATGAATATAATGCTTCTTTGAAAATTCTTTGAAAATTACATGAGCAATAAGGAATGCCTAATATATTGGCTGCATGCAGAGTTCGGTTTTGAGTACCTAATTATCAGCTTAGTTTCTTCTATACAATTTTTTGATTCACGTCAAATAATTAAATTTTTCAATTCTCTAGATTTTTTTTTGTGATATTGAAAAATATTATTTCTTCTAATTTAGGCCTTTTAAGTTCACGGTTTGATTAAGTGTATATTTTAGCCATTTTGAAATTTTATATAATTAATGGTTTTGAGAGTTATTTCATAACTGTTGCAGTAGAGAGATAATAAACCATGGATACCGTTGCTTTTTTGTAGCGCTGATTACGAATTTGGAAATACCCATCACTAGGTACAAATTTAAAAGAAAGGTTTTACCTTATCAAGAGTATGTGAGCTCTTAGAAGAAATTGATTTTAACCCAATGCTTCTTGTGGGAGTTTCCTGTTTATTTATACAAAAATACTAGGAAATCGTTAACTTTCTAACAATCTAAAATAGTAAATTTAATTTGACCTTTAAATTTTACTGTCTAGTGGCTGGAACTAATTAAAACCATTTTCTTTGTTGAAAATTTATTCTATAAACGATTTACTTGCAGCGGCAGAAAAATAGTGAAAAATAGAAATAAAGAAACGTGATAAAAAGGCATGTATTTAAAAAGAGGCAAACCTATTCTGAAAGACACAAATTAAAAAAAAAAAAAAAAAACGCTAGATTGAAATAAGGCACATAGATATGGCTTTGTAAAAAAAGCTTTAAAAAAAAAGAAAGAGAGCATCACTTATAAAAAAGGTACATCCACAGGATAAATTTTTTATTTAAATGCAGAAGAAACGTGTGTGATGCAAAGTGCACATATTTAGCAAGCTTAAATACCTATGAAGTCTTTCAAAAATGGAGTACAATCTTTTTTATTTTGTTGGAAAAAGTTTTTTTGCTCTTGATATATATTTGATTTTTTTTTTTTTTAAATGAAAGTTTGCATGAGGATCGATGATGATCAATGATCCATCAAATTTATAGGTACTATACTAGTACTTGACTCACTATTTCATTTAATCTGTCATTGTAGAGACTTTGTTTTATTAGTTCTTCAGGAGATACACTATTTGGTTCAGACTTGAGAAAATCAGTGAGTCTTGTCCCTAAGACTATATGTCCATTCAAATGGAGATATTTTGATGAGTTCATCCAACTTGCCGATTACACTAATGTTGTTATAGGAATCAATGATAATCAGGTAGGTTTAGTCAAATTTTTTACCTATTAAAACCTTTTGATTAATACTTTTCCCACAAGAAGCAACATGTTTTGTTCAAAGGGATGGATACCTATCTCAAAGTAATTTACAAATTCAACAAAAAACTGTAGCAAAGTAAAATTCAAAAAAAAAAAAAAGTAAAAAAAAAAAAAAAAGCCTTATATAGATACAAAAATTTTGTTTTCTCTATGAAATGGCAAATTTGGTCCAATTTTATTGATTTTTTAATTCTAACATATTATATTGTAGGTGACTTCTAACCAAGATTTGGTTATATGTAAAAAGCAATATGAAAACCCTACACAAAGATGGATAGTTTATCCTGATGGGTTTGTAAATTTTGTTTTGTCTTTTTGATTTTGTTTTTTCTTACCATTTATTTTTGAATCCTGCTACTTATTTTTCTGAAGATTGGCATGAAGTTTAAGAACCACAATGGAAAACTTTTTATCCATATTCTGTGGAAAATTAATTTTCCCAAATCCTAAAAACTTCAGTGACTTATGATTGAATGTTATTTTCTGAGTATTTCAGAATGTCAACCATTTTTTAAATATTCTATTTTGTTCAGACCCTCTAAACATGTCAAATTTTTGTTTTTCCACGATAAGTTAACCTTCAACTTTGTCAGAATTTTCTATGTATGCTTTTTATTACTTTGTTTTGAAAATTTTGTCGTTCACAGGTCCCGGGCTTCAAAGCTTTTAACTTCAGTCCAAATGTGATACTTTTTTTGTTTATCTCCTGTATTTATGTTTCCGTTTTATCAAAAATTTTGTATGGTGTTAAAAAATGGTATTTTTATTAATATATTTTTTTCCTATAGAGTATTTTGAAAATTTCATTGCGCCCCTGCCTTAAAACATGTAAGATTTGGACTTGAAGTGACATTTTAAATTTTTCTTAAGATTGCTTTGATTTTGAATGTTTTCAAAAATTATTAGTCTTGATATTTTTAGTATAACACATTTTTATAATTGTATCAGGTCCTGAAAAATACGAAACTTGGTCCAAAAATTTATATTTTGATTTTGTTGAGAATCTTCATGTTTGAAAATAACAGTTCTTATTAAAATGGTATTTTGGCCATTTTTAAAGTTTTATCCAGCCCAAATTCATGCCTTGAAAGGATGTTATGTCCTAAAAAAATGTCTAATTTGATACAAATGTAGTATTTTTATTTTTTGCAAATCACTTGACCTGAGCCAAAGCTTTTTGATTAGACTTATAAATAGGACATCATTTTTACAATTCACTTTCTTGTAGATTAATATGCTCAAAAGCAAATCCTCAACTCGCGATGACAATTCATATGCCAGTGTTACGTAGTGACATAAATTATGATGAAGTAAACATTTACGAAGATGCACGTATATTCATCACAAACAAAAAGCTTCTATTAAATGGAAATTCTAATCAACTGTTTGATATAGATAAAGATACAGGGTTCATAAAAGGATTTGCTACTGACAAAATAAATCAAGGTAAGAGTTTTATCTAATATTTGCATTTTCCTAATTTTATATTTTACTCTGTTAAATACGGAAATATGTTCACATGGTGTATTCAAATATTATGTGTAAATGTTTTCCCTAGTAATTTTGAAACAAAAAGACCCTGGTGATTGGTAGTTCTACTGTTTTATTGGATTGTTAAAGTTGATTCTGTAAATTAATAAATTCATGTAAGTCAATCTCAGGAACTATTCATTCAAATTTCTGAATTTTTATTTTTTTTAATCAGAACTTCTCTAGGGAAAGGATTTTGTATGCTGTTAGAAATTATGAGAAGTTTCTTATACATTGCTCAGCGATTAGCAATTACATTTATACTAAAATTGTTTTGGTTTTTGTCAACTCACTCATAATATGTTGAGAAGAAATTGTTGTCATAAGTTTAAATAATTTTTTTGCTTTGTTGTGTTGGCAATTAAAATTAATGATATAAAATATAACCTTCAGCAATTTGAAAAAGTTGACAGTTGTGGAAATTTAAATGAAGCACAATTTCTTCCAGGGTCTCAGAATCCCACCATCCTCTCAAAAACAAAAACTCAATCTTGACAGTTCTTCCTCAAATAATAATTCTTGAAAGGTTCATGTTTGACTATGAGCCAAAGTAAAAAAACACAAAATAAGGTTTAGATCCACGTTTTTCATAAATTCATATTCTTTCTTCTTCTTTTTTTTTCAAATATGATGTTGAAATAAAAGTTTTAGTTGAACTTTATTATATTTAAATTTAATTCAACAGCTTAGATCACATTAATCAAGTAGTAACATGAAAGAATCTTGTGCATTTAATCAAAATGTATTCTGTTGGTCAACAATTAGCATATGAAATAAAACTTTTTTTTGTGCAAATTTGAATTCAAAAATATAAAATTCACAGGTGCTACTAACTCATGAAATTGTTTTTCAGATTTTTTTTTTTTTTTTTTTTTTAAATAATATTGTTTTTGAACGCTGTTTCCTTAGTAATAATTTGCTAAAGAAGTTCCATTTATAGTAAAGTACTTTTGCATAAATGTAGGTGATAAATTTTAAACATGGATAATTACTGTTTTTTATAGAAACTACATGACCAAAAAATATGTATGGGGTATAATTTAAAATCATATTTTAATCTATGATTCTAAAAAACGACAATGTGACAAATTACTGCGATTTATTTTTTAATCAGAACACAGTGTGTTTTTCTTGTAGAAATAACTGCTGCTCACAAAGCTGGTGTTTGTACTTATTCAATATTTGGAAAAAATAACGTGTGTCAACCGGTAATTACATTGTTATTTCCTTAAACACTGTTTTAAACATTATTGCATACTTTTGTATTCAAATTCTATTTACTTTTTACTTAATCATGATTAATATATTTTGTCTTTAAACTTTAAATTCAAAGATATAACTTGTGGGTTTTAAACCATTTAGAACAAAGCTCTTAAATATCAAATAAGCAGTGGCATTTTAAGCCTGAATATATACCACCCTCGTTATATAACTTATTAAAAAACAGGTAAACCAGTTTTCTATAGTAAAGTGTTTAGTGATGCTCATTTACAACAGGAGTATATCAAATCTTTGTAATGCTTTGAGGTAAGCAATAGTGCATTTTAGATTTTATAGATTTATAACTAATTTATAACTAAGCATCGTCATTTAAAAAGAGTATGAATAGGTTATATATAGTGAGACAAATTTTCTATTGACCCTATTAGCTTAATGATTTTTTCAAGAGGTTTTTTTTTTGGATATTGATAAGAAATTGGCTGTGCAAGCGATAATGAAGCATTTTTCATTTTCAATATAAGAAAGGCAAAGTGTTTAAAAAATATGCCTGAACTTGTGATACTTAAGCAAGTAACTTAGCACTTCATGGGTCTAGTGTGACTAGTTTCTTTAATTTCTAATTGCTTTAAATTCTAGTAGCAATGCTAAGTTAATAACTCCAAGCTTTATTGCAAAGGATAAAAAATACCATTGGAAAAATAGGTAGAATTACGTTAATATTAATATTTATAAATAAGATTTTTTACTTCGTTCTATTGCTTTTGTTATTCTTTTTCCAATCTTGTTTTTCTTTTAGATGAATATGTTTGACTTTGTTTTGAATAAATGCATTTTTGTTTTACAAGAATCTCTAAAACTTGGGGAATTTTTCTGTCCTATTGTTATTGTGTAAGCAGTTTTAACTTTTTGTGAAATATTTACTTTTAAAACAAAAAAAAAAATTTTTTTAGGGTTTTATTTGGAAACGCCAAGAAACTAATGGAAAAGCAAAAAAGCTAATGCTATGTGATGTCTGTGGTGTAGTTATTCGTGGAAGTCAAAAGTTAGAATCCATCAATGATTATTCTGAGTTCTATTGTGCAATGGGTGAAAGTAAGTTTTTTTTTTTTTTTTGTATTTTTAAGCGATTGTTCAGAAGGAATTCACTTGCTTGAATATGCCTGAAACTGTTTTAATTATTTTTTTTATTTATTATTTTATTTGTTTTATTTTTGATTATCTGGTTAAGATAGAGAACTTTTTAAATTTTGATAAAAAAAAACTATGTTTTAAATCCAATTTTACTATTTTGAATTTTTAGTTAAAATTTTCCCGCAAAAAGAGCTAAAAGTATTCATATCATTTGGCTTTTCTTATTTTAAATACTTTCTTTGATTTTTTAACAATGCAAAATTCAACCTCATTATGTCCTAGTAAAAAAACCCTTGTGTGTGTGGGCTATGCACCAAATAAGCCAAATTTATACAGGAATTGTATTGTTGTTTATTTTGAATCAACCCTTCAAATTTTGAATGCTGTATGTCATATCAAAATTGAAAAAAAGTCCGTTCTCCAAATTTAGAATGTTACATTTTATACAATAGCTGCAATCTACCAGTAAAAATTTTGAATAGACATAATAAGTGCAGTAATTTAACCTAATTCTATTCTCGATCTATTCACTTAAGAAGTTGAATAACCTGTCCACTGATGATTGTTTTATTTTAATAACTTGCATATGCAAAAGTATTTTTTTGTTTCAAATAGTTCTTTACAATTGTACAGTAATTGTGGTAATTTTATTGATTATTTCTTTGTTATTTGGTCCAAATATGGTTTTATGAAACTCAAAAGTTAATTTAGAGATATCACTCATTAAGGTTTGTAGAAATTGATTTTTGGACCTAAATTTTATTTTTGATTTTAAACTTGATAAATTCGTGTAGCAGAATGTCATTATTTTTTATATGTTGTGAAAATTATCTTACAAAAGCGGCTCTAATACTTTTAATTCTGTAATAGATGATCAAAAATTATGTCTAGAAAAATCGAATTGTCTAAAAAAACTTTAATTTTAGGGGTCTGCGCAAGAAGTGCAAAATATGATTTTAAAGAGATGGCTGAGATCTCTGATGAAACAATATATTTTCTAAATTTCGAAAAGAGCATGTTTCTTATAAAATCTTTCTTTAAAAAGCATCCTTTTAATCAATAAATAAATGCTTTTTTGCTTCCTATTCAAACATATTTTTTTACCTATTACCAAATTCAGTTCAATTATACTGGTGAACATAATTTTTATATGTGGGTTTTGTTTAGAAGGTGCATGTGGTGTCTATGATCAATACATCTATTTTAAAGCAAAAGAAAGTTAAAACCTCTTACAACTTTCACCAATTTATTTAAATTCTTGATGAAAATACTTTTGTTCTTTGTAATCATACCTGCGGTAGAATCTGTGGATATAT
>JAUZNK010004904.1:15994-43519 GCA_035046665.1 Euphysa ruthae | reverse complement strand
TGAGAATGAGAATGTTATATTTAACGTGGGGAACCAACAAATAGCCGAGACAATATTTCCAGATGGGCCCACGTGGCAGATCTTGGAGTACTTAGAACGCCCATTTGCGTCTACGAAATTCGCTCAACCAAACAACCCAACCAATTTGAGCAAGCGTTACATTACGCAATGAGTTTTTGCTCAGAAACTCAGAGATAGCATGGCAATAAATTTCCGCCAGAGGTGGGAATCGAACCCGTAACCTTTCGCTCCGAAGTCAAACGTCCTACCACTGTCCCATATATATCCCGATATAACCTAATCAGAAAAGTCTCTAAATGAAATTTTTAACCAATTCACACAGCACACAGGCAAAGTCTCTACGCGCACGCTTCTCTGTATCATTTTTGAGTAACGCGATGTCAACCGCATGACTGACGTAGCAAAGTTTCTGATTTGGTCCCTAGATGTTTTGTTAAGCTGTGCATCAGTAGTTCTTCCTTTCTTGATGATTCTTTACACATTGTTTGACTTTCAGCCTAGGACTGACACTAACCTGACTCATCTGAACATAACAATCAAAATGATTGAAAATACTATTGCTACTCTTTTTCCTTCTGAAGTTACTGGCCCTGATGAAGTTTCTGTAGTTGTACTACATAAGTGTTCTCCAGCACTCTTTGATTATCTGCAGGTTATTTCAGAAGTGCATCGCTGAATCCATTCTTACTGGAAGTTGGTGTCTGTTGTCCCAGTATTCAATTTTTTTTTTGAAATGTCAGATTCGATTATTAGGCCAAACCTTCACAAAAAACTTCTTTTTCTTTCCATTGAATCCATTGCAAAAGCGACTGCCGAAGGCTGCTGGATCTTTATTCCAGGTACGACATTCGACTATGTATTGAATATTGCTTCCATATTTAAGCCAGAACCTCTGGTGCTTGTCTGAATCTTTTAGACCAAATTTAGAAATGTATACTCAACCTTACTTGTTGATCTTGATCTTTGTTTGAATCCTAATCATTTTTCCAGAGTACATAATGATCAAGAGATTATTGGTTAAGTAATTTTTCAAGATAAAAATATTTTGTATATCATAGAACTTATGTGTTTGAAATATTTGATAAAAGTTTATGAAATATTTAGTGTGATGAGATATAATGTTTTAGTCAAAATATATACTTATAAATATGAGCACATCTACTCTTGATGAAACTAGTTTCCCACTATTTGCTATACAGACAATAAATGATGAGCTCTTTATCACTTGTGGAGGTGGTGGTGCAGCAAAGACTGGTGTCAAAAATGCTATTGTAAGATATTTTTATTCGATTTTTTCTTAAATCATTTACCAAGGGATGCTGTTGTTCCTGAATAGTAAAAATTCAGTCTGCTGAAATTTTCACAAAGCTAGACTTTATTTTAAAAGTATAACATTTCCCTGTAAAGGTAAATGATAGTAGTTTGATAAATTGAGAGGTAGGCTTGTTTTTCTTCCAACCCAAATACCTGATGCCAGTTTATAAATAAAAAATTTTATTCAATGAGAAAGGAAACAAACCTATGATTATTGTAATTATTATTGTTATTATTATTATAATAATTATTATATTATTATTATTATTTGATTATTTTCCATAGAAAATCTACAAGTTAAAGTTAAGAGAGGGATGCTATAAAGCCGATGTTGTGCATGAGCAAGGATGTGGGTTGAGAGCACCGATGAATATGCATGTTAATTCTGATCGAAACGAGGTAGCAGTTGGAGTTGATCATTTATGCCAAACATACACAATTCAAAAGGAAGGAAATAAAATATTATTTAAAGGTAAGTTATGGAGATGTTGAAAATGTTAGAAGTTCTATATCCAAACCCTTTTAGGGTTTTTAACTAATTCATATTGTTTTATAAGAAAACAATTATTTTGATTTTGCAATAAAGTCTGATTTTCACTTTAAATGACAATATATTTCAAGGCAATTATTAAGGTTGAATAAAAAAATCATCCTTTGAACATTTTTGAACCATTTTTTATTTTATCGCTTCAAAATCTAATAATGATAACAATAACTGTAGATCATCAGAGTGTTTCTGAAGTGAAAATATGAGGTAAAAAGAGGAAGAGTTACTGCTGTCAAATTTAGAGGAACAGAAATGATCAATATCATAATACTTACACTTTACAATGTTTGTTGTTACATCATAATTATTTACATTAGAACCTAAAATATAAGTAGTCGTTAAATTTAGAGAAAAGACGTTTATTATACATTGAATGAAAAATATTTAGTAGATGAAGATAAGGAGTTGACTTTTAGGATTTTGTTTAAAGAAAAAAGAAGATGAAATTTGTTACCAAATAAATCATTTAGTGGAAAAATATCTCTAGTACAAAAAATATGACAGGGTAGAGGTTTAGATTTGAGTAATCGTTAATCAATGTCATAAAGTCTATTATTACATTTCTTATAAGTCCATTTTAGACAAATATTACAGAAAATTTAGTTCAAACAGTACATGGGTCAAGAGGCATGAAAAACAAAGAAAAATAATAAAATAAAATTTCAATAAACAACACAATGCAAACGGAAAGACAATACACTACACAAACAGTGGTTTGATCGATAATAGAACTTGGAAAGCTATTCGTTGAACATTGTTTAACAGAAGACAGGGTGGGAGAGACACAATTCTCGTTGCTCTTCCTATATAAATAAAATAGATGTGTAAAAATAAATAAACATAAAAAAATAAACAAAAATATCTCAAAATATAACAAAACCCACAACAACAGCAACTATATTGTTATCATAATATTGTACCTGGCTTATAGCAAAAAACTTCCTATTTATATGTTTTTTTCCGATATAAAAAAAGTTAAACAATGAAAGGTAAATACTAGATAAGAAAAAACAATAAAAAAGTTTTTATAAGTAATTGACTTTTCAATTGTTGTTGAGAAAAGTCAAATGAAGTGATGAATCAAGTAAAGAAACTAATGATAATAATAACAGTAACAACAACAGCAACTATATTGTTATCATAATATTGTACCTGGCTTATAGCAAAAAACTTCCTATTTATATGTTTTTTTCCGATATAAAAAAAGTTAAACAATGAAAGGTAAATACTAGATAAGAAAAAACAATAAAAAAGTTTTTATAAGTAATTGACTTTTCAATTGTTGTTGAGAAAAGTCAAATGAAGTGATGAATCAAGTAAAGAAACTAATGATAATAATAAAAAATGTCATTTTAATTGGATGGCGAGCATAAGGAGAAAAAGCGACGTGCTTTTTTGAAAAAAGCACACGAAAATATAAACATAAATTTTAAATGATACTAAAAACAGTTTATATATCACCAAAAAATTTAATAAAATCGTCCAGTGATCGACATTGGAGAAATGACCATGCTCCTGGGCTCGATATCATACCGATCTGTTTGAAACCAAAAGAAAAATGACTTTTTGCTTGCCCATAAATTTTTACATTTCCCATGCAACATCCTGTAGTAGGGACACAAGCTTTCATTAAGATAATGAATGCCAGTGAAACTAAAGGTTATTTAAAATATTCCATTATTAAAATTGTAAGCATTTAATGGTTTGGAATTTGTTTTTATATTTTTTTAGGAATTTCTTTCATGAGATTTTAGCTTTTAAGTATTCTTTTATGTATTGAATTAGCTTAATATTTTATAAGTTTGTAACATTTTTCAATCTTTTAAAACAGTTTTAAAACAATCACTTTTTATTTAATACGTAATTGAAGTTTTCATTTTATTTATGCTTTTTTTTGTCAGCGTTTTTAACTTTTGAGCAAGGATATCCAAGAAAAATTCTTGATAATTGTATTTTAAATTCAAACTCAACTCTGCAGTTGAAAGATAAAGGATAGACAAATATTTTAACTTATAAAGTATTTGGTATCAGCTTTACCACTCATAACATATTTTTTTAGAGAAGGAATTGTTTGAAACAACACGAGGAGCTGTAAATGACGGTGATGATGGGGAATATCAAACAGCAGTCCGTTTCACACCTGACAAAAAACATATTATCACAACTTCTAGTGATGGTTCCTGTAAAATATTCCAGGTTTATTTCTCTTATATTTTTAACTTTGTGATGACATTTACCTTTTTTTTTGGTCTTTTCAGAGATAAAAAGTAAAAAATATTAAATTTCTCCTTAAATTTTTTCAAAAGTTTAATAAAATTCTGAAAAATTTTTTTTTTGTTGTGTGAACTCTTGAAATCATTGTTTGTGATTTCATGTATTATTATTTTTTATTATTATGGTGAGTTTACTATTCTGTGATTTTGCTAAGAAAATTTTAATTCATTTCTTATTTTATTATTGTGTAAAACAGTTTAATTGCATTATTTCTATAAATGAATAATGGTTATTATTTATATGCGGAATTTAATTGGATATTGAATAACCGATATCACGTTATATTCGCTGAAGCTAATTTTTATTTATCCAATATCTATCTTTTCAATTTGCCTTTTTCTTAAAGTGAAAATGAAAGAATAAGACAACTCTGCCAATTTTTTTTGATCAAAGCTGAAGTGAGGTAGGAAACACTGTGATGGAAATAACACCCGGTCATCGATAATAACCAGACGCTTTTGCCCAATGACCTCACAAAAAAGTTGTTGCGTGGTCATTTTTTCAGGTATTTTATTATATTTGGTAAAAAGTTGTATATGTGTGGATGTGTTATGATATGTTAAAGCTGATGATGATGATGATGTTGTTTACTCTTGAATTCTAATGAATATACAACAAAAGACATGGAGTGAACATTATTATTTTTAGGTATTCATATGATAGATGTTCTGACATTTTAATAGATATTAATTTTTAACATTTTATCTTTTAAAATCTTAAAAAGAAATAATCTTTCCTGGAGATTATTTCAGGACATATATGTCTTCCAATTTAAGCAGCCCAAAGAAGCAGCCACATAGATTTGGTGTTGTTTGCTCATTGTTTTTAATTCAAAGTTGTGTTATCACATAATATCGTTTGCTTTGTCATTCCATCAGTATCAAGAAATTTTTTATGGTTGTGATCATGATTGGTGATTTTTTAAATATCTTGATGTAATAGTCAAAACCTATCACATAAAATGTCCCTTTTTTGAAATTTTTGCTGGTGAGGAGCTTTAAAAGAGTGTCAATATATCTTTGGGCTCCGTCTTGAACCCTGCTGGGCCCTTGTTACGCCTCCCAAATCCCAGCTGTTACTCACTCACTGCGCTTATTCGATGAAAGGCATTGCTTTGCTTGGTCAAAATATCCTGACAACTGAATTCCCTATTTTCCCTATTTTGAAAACTTATTTTGAGTTCAAAGTTTTTTTGAATCCCGATTTTTTTTAAACCAGGGATCGAATTCTGAGCTTCGCTTTCGTAAATTGCGAAGCAATTTCACGAAGGGGAAGGAAATTTCGAAGCAATTGTTTGTGTAAAGTTATGAATAGCGAACTTAATTTTTAAAAGAAATTGCCATAAGGAATTGTGACTTCCAGTCATAATTTTTTATGGCAGTTAAATACTTCTAAAAGTATTGTCTATAGTCTTCTATGCTCAATTAAACTAAAATTGTTTTAAGTTTCATCTGCTAATTATTTTTATCTGTCTTTAAATGATTAATTAAAAACCGGAGTTGCTATTTCTGTCGCCATTTCCTTAGTTAAGTTAGTTTTGTTTCATATCTTCACCTCTGCAAGTAATCTCCTATGCTAAAGAAAATCTTCAAATATATAAAGGTTTATTTCCATTGAAGTTATACATGGAGATATGAAAAAAACAAAGGAAAATGTTTAGGTTTGTACACCAAAGTGTAAAACATGTGGTGTGATGTTTTGTAAACAATAGCATAATGATTCGAACAATAAAAAGTAAACACAACACAAAGTATTTCTCACGATCCTATATATTCTTCATTAAATTATTTTATTACAAAGTTTTGTTTTTTATAATCTACCATTAATAAGTTCTTATATATATTTTATATTATATTATATTTTATATTATTTATTTTTTATTTATATTATGTATATATTTTATTATATTTTTATTTACATATATTTTATATAAAACAAAACAGTGATTTGTTGCAATGATGGGAGCATTTATCAAAATATATTTTTTTAAAGTTTGTTATAAATAATAATATACCTGGGAATTCGTAAGCTTAAACTACGCATACCTGCATGAAAAGTAAAATGTACACAAGCCACGTCATATATTTCGAGTATGCGCGCGCAAAATAGTTTAAGATCAAGTATACAGATAACTTTTATTAAAATTTTAAACATGCCTTACGATGAAAGAATATAGTAGAAAATATGATCTGAATTACATTTATTGGTAGGAGATTTGTGAAAATCAAATTTTATTAAAGTTATGTAAATATTTTGCATTAGGTTATGTATTGTTGTTATGTATTATGTTATGTAAATATTTTTCATTCTGCAAAATACTTACATAATATCGTAAATTTGAAAATGGTAGCATTTTCATTTGTTAAGCACAAATATTTCTTATCTTTTTTGAGTATTTTAAAGGCATTTTTAGATGCTGGAAATAGCTGTGAAAGCCATTCTAAAGGTATGATATCTTAAAACTTTCTCTGCTTAGCGCAACCATGGTGCGATGTGCTGGAAAGAAAGGAGAGCAAGAGATTGAAAGGAGGGAAGCATCCTTGATTAGAGAAAAACTGCGAAACTATTTACAAAGGAGAATTCTAACCCTGTAATCCTATCATATGATTTCTCTTTATCTTTCTTTTTTTTTCTTTATTTTTTATGAATCTATATAAAAAAGTAAGTAATGAAAATTAATTTTCAACTTTTTTATAATTGTAAATGAATTGTACATATTAAGGGCATGGAATAATACAACCATAACACAATAATAATAATAATAATAATAACTCGTACTGTTGTTTAAGAATTATAAATAAAAAATAATATAATTAAATAAATATAAAAGTGAATAAATAAAGAATAAAAATATAGCAGTAAAATTTGACAAGTTTTTAGTTATAAATTAATGTGTAAGATATTACTTTAGTTATTGCTAATTTCAAATTGGAGAACTAACTTATACTCAATCTTGGACAGGGTAAAACAGAAGCAATATTATTTGGAACATCAAAGAACCTTGCAAAACAACCCGTTTACCTTTACGTGACTTACCAATATCGTAGTGTTATGTTTGCATGCAGTTACAAGTATCTTGGTGTTGAAATAAATCCAACACTAAATATGAACTTGCACTTTCATAAATTTTATAAAAATCACGCCGACGTTTTCGTTTAATCAAAAATGTTCAACCGTTGCTTGCTTCGAATTCAGCAGAAAAAATTTATAGAACAACAATTATACCAATTACAACATAATTTGGTAATCTTTGCTTGAACGGCACCTAAATGAAAATATTACAAAGTTCCACAACAAGGTTGTTCAGATTATATCTGCATTGAAGCAGAATGTTTTATTTTCCTCTCTTCTAATTAAACAGTGCTTAAGTGGAAAGACATGTTCAAAATCCACCAACATGGTAAATTGACTCGTCATAATGGTTCATACATTAAACTGCTGAACGTAGGACTTTGGTTTGCTAGAAATTCATTTTGTCAATACAGGTCAAAAACCTACAACAACTTTCCACTTAACACATGTAAACTAAACACATTTTTATTGTTTTAATTCTTACACAGGGCACACGTTGATAACAGAACATGTTTTTCTAAAGTGATTATTATAAATATTTGTTAAATAAAAAAAAAATATTTTGGCACATGTTATATTCATAGAAAAAGACAAATTTTTTTTTTTTTGACTTTAGTATCCATCTCTTGAGAAGAAATTTGAAATAAAGAAAGCGCATGGTTACGAAATTGATGATTTAGCAATTCATCCCAATTCAAAATTTGTAAGTTTATAATTGATACTTTCTTTTCTTTTTCTTTTTTATTTCACAGGCCTAAACTGAAAACTTTTTCTAAGCTTTCCTTTTTCTCCATGTTGTCATGAGAATTTATATCCTGGTTTATTTAGTTTGTCACAGTTGCAAAAGAACACAGTGCTATGCTATGGAGAATTGCAGATGGTAAGAAAGAACTTGAGCTACCGTTTTGCATTGAAAAAAAGGATGAAGATTTATATAGGTTTAGAAATTGTAGGTAAGATTGTGGCCAGACTTCATAAATTATTTTTTTTTTTTCAAGCTAAAGATTTTGCAGTCACAAAAAGTGACATCTTTTCTGTATAAATATTGTAAGTGGAGTTAAAGGTTATGAAAAGGATGATTTATTTTTTTAAATTGTACAAAAAAATTAACGGGCTTACAAATCTAAATATTTTTTTGACTGTCACAATACTACTATTCAAATAACAACAATAAGTAATTTAAAGAGGTTTTATTATTGCCTTTTCTAACTTTTGGCTAAGTATGTAATTAATGAGGTACATGAATTTTGATTGTAAAAAATCACATTTTCAGAGTTGAAGACCTTCTAATCTGTCTTTTCTATATTACTTTTTTAAATCTGATAATCCTTTTCAATAATAATCACCTTTTAAAAATCACCTTGATAATTTTCACAAGTTAAAAACAAATAAAAGCAATTTGGATAATCTTATTGATGTAGTCTGGATATGCCGCTTACTTTCAAATTATAATGTTATATTTAGATTTTCAGAAAATCATGATGACAAAAAGATATATATGTTTTCCACACATATCCCCAAAAAGCCTTCTAAAAATAGTCCACCAAGTTGTCTTGTGAAATGGAACACGCATAAATGGATACCTGAAAAAACAGTAGAATTAAGAAATCACACATTGTCTGCATTGGACACAAGGTAAACTTCATTTGAAAATTTCATTCATGATTTCTCAGTAAAATTAAACTAATCTAAGAAAATGTAAGAAGAAATATTGTGGCTGATAAGCAAAGTATGTTCCCAAAAAAGTTCATGCATAGCAATAAAAGAAAAATTTTAATAAGACTAAAAGGTTTAAAAATGGCTGAAAGTTTTTTTACAGTTCTGTTTTCCCAAGATTTCTTTAGAGATGGCTTTTGAAATTGGCAGCCGGAAATTTTTTGTGCTAATTTTTTTTTTTTATATTTTTTTTTTGTTTGTAAATAATTAATAATAATATAATTTTTATGTTAAAAAATTAATACTCGAAGTTATTTAAAAAAACAAACAAAAAAACACTTTAATTTCTGCAACATTTTTTTGAAAGAATGCTTCAAAAAAAATTTCATTTTCATTGCTTAAACTGCCAATCAATCAATAATCTTTATTTTACATTTGTAAAAATTACATAGCGAATTAAATATATACCATACATTTAAATGCTAATATAGACGAATCAAATTGTTATATATATTTTTAATATAATGTATTTTAGTACTAGAAAAACTGTTAGAAAATACAACAACTGCATTTAAAAACCTTCCACTTCTTAACCAGTTTTTTAAAACAAGAAATAGAGGGAGAATTTTTTAAGTCAGTCGAAAGGGTATTCATAGAAAACAAACTTTGAAAAGAAATACATTAGTTCTGTAAATTGTAGTTTTAGCTGAGGGTAGTACTAAAATCATCTCATTCCTCAGAGAATACGATATATCTTTTATACAAGTGTGTTCCCACATTAATTCTGGATTAGGTTTGTTAACTGATTTAAAGGTTTCAATCGTTAAGAGACATAGATGTTTTACATGAATATTGACTGTATTTTCCAAGTGTTGTAATTCATCAAAAGGCAAGTTATGGTTTTGATGGATTACTCTAAGCCCCTTCCTTAACTGTAACATTAATTTTAAATTACTTCAAAAAAGCCAAAACTAGATACGGCTAAGATAAATTTGTAGAGAAATTTTCATTTCAATTACTTCGATTTTACGATTTTAAATAGGGCTTGATGAAGAAGACCACCAGTTCATTTGACAATTAAATTCTTTTTCATAAAATGTACAATAATTTCTTTATTAGCCTGTTACAGAAAAAATTAATTTTTTAGTTATAATGGTCGCTATGTTGGTTTGGGAACAGCATCTGGAGATATCATAATTTATATAGCTTGGAATATGACTGTAAGTTCAATGTGGTTATTAATTATAGAGTAATCGATAATATTTGCTTTTTTATCTTAAAATGATTCCAATAGAATGCTTTTTCTTCTTTGTTCAATAAGACTCTCCAAAATTTTTTATTATATGTCACACATACTTATGTTACTCTGATTTATGTAGTCTTAAAACGAATGTTGACCAAGGAAGTCAAAGTTTGATGCATATGGTCATATACTAAAAATTTTGTTCCAGACTAATTGAAATCTTTTACTAACTCATCTTTTACCCTAACTTTCACGTTACTAAAATATTTGCACCTTGTATTCTATTTGTAATGATCTATTTTCTCACTAAATTAATTATCAAATAAATAAAAATCATTTCGTTTATCTCATATTGGAATAGAACACCTGACCTCTGTTTAAAAATCAGTGCTCTAACCATTGAATTACAATTCACAGACAAAAGAATTGAGTTATATTTGACAATTTTAGACAATTTCTGCTGCTAGGGTTGTATAGAAATCCACTTATAACAGTGCTATAGCAATGGGGTGAATGAGCGAGTAATGTTTAGTGCAAAATATGCACCCTATGTTCTATTTATAATGATTTAGTAATGTTAATTAGTTGAGAAAATGTTTGAATCAAAAGCAACTTATCATACCACATTGTTTCACCAGGTCTTAATTAGCACTAATGTGAAATGATCTAATCTCCTGCTAAACTAATCAATTTATTTAATTAAAAAATACACACCTTTATTCTTTATATAATGAATCTCTTAACTATTGAATAACCATATAACCAGAGGTAGATACCTCTAAAATTAATTAAAACATAACAATGAGACAATGTGGTTTTGTAGATTTTTTTCTTAATCAAAAATCTTGACTTGATTAAAATTCCTGCAAAAAGATTTAAGTAAACGGTTTCTATAGGTTGTTGCTTGCATTGCTGCTTTAAAATTGAATCTATACTTTGTGTTGTTTGTGGTGTCTTCTTGTGTCTATTGTAATATCAGTAAATGCCATAAAGCTGCGAATAAAGATGATTTATAAAATGTATTCAAATTTTAAAATATATTTTTAAGGAAAACATCTTTTATTTTAGCATCTTAGAACAATCACAGGCGTACATGACACTTTTCTTACTGGGTTAGCTTTTCTACCTGATAACAAAATACTATGTGAAGATCTTAAACAAGACACTGCTGTACTCAGCTGTTCAATTGATAATAAATGTCAAATTACGCTTGTACCAAAGAGAAGTAAGACCATTTTAATTTTAGTTTTTTTCTGAGAGTTGACCATGCTTGATGTAATCTGACTCTTGAATCCAATATAATATAATATCAGTAGATGCCATACCTTTAAACTATGTCAAACTGATGATTGTAAAAATTAATTCTTTGTGCCAAAAATTTTAATAAGAGTTTCCTTAAATATATATCACATATTTTTAAGATTTATTATAATCTACGGTGTACTTTTTAATACTAGCTTTTCAAACAACTACATGAATTCTTGTAAAATTTTTTATGTAATTTGTTTTACTTTTTTGGAACTCTGACATCAGCCGTCAGAGGTCTTAATTAATATAGTAGGCTTTGTTCCAAAATAATTTTTCCATTTAGAAGATAAATTTTATTATATTTTAATTTTGATAATGATGACAAAGAGGTTGAAGAAGCAATAAATGAAAAAAAAGAAATAGAAAGCAGTGAAGATGTCTGTCCA
This sequence comes from Euphysa ruthae, assembly GCA_035046665.1. NCBI lineage: Eukaryota > Metazoa > Cnidaria > Hydrozoa > Anthoathecata > Corymorphidae > Euphysa > Euphysa ruthae. The sequence goes on along the minus strand of JAUZNK010004904.1, from coordinate 31,698 downwards.
TGAAAAAGAATATACCAAAAATAAATTGTTTATAATCTGGAGTTATTTATCGCCATTTATAAATGAAAAGGATGTAGTCAGAAAATGGTATGCAATAATATTAACTGGTGTTAAAGTGCCTTGTTTATTTATTGCCAGAATAACGAGGCTATTTTTTTGTGACGAAAACGGTCTAATAGACACAATTGAAGAGCATGTGCTTGAAAGAAGAAATTGGTTGTGCTCGTGAGATTCTAGAAGAAGAGGCTATTTCTCTAAAGGAGGCTATTCCAATAGCATATGTAATTGCAGGACCGCTAGTTTGTAACTTTATGGTTCTTTGAAAATGGAAAGTCAATGGCTATGAATCGCCAAAGAACTTTTTGCTTGATTATATAAAATGTATCCAAGAATGGCCCAATAATCTTTTAATATACTGTGAGTAACATTAAAGACAAAATTGCGATCAGAGTTGAAAATAAAAAATCAGATAACCATATACTAAATGATGAATTTTCAAAAATGTATGAAATGTTCTGCCTTTTATAAAGAGACATGGTGGGGGGAATAGTTCTTCAAATAGAATAGAAGGTTTTGAGGCAATGAAAGAAAGGTAGAATAAATCCGAAATTTTATTTGAAAAGCTAAAAGGAAGTCAAGAAAAACATTGTATGAGGTTAAATTTGAGGCAGAAATGAAAATATTTTGAAAATTAAAAAAAGAAAAAAGATTATCAGAAGTAAGAAGTTTTTAAGACGTAGAAAGCATGGGAAATGGCGATGGTATTAGGAATTTCTTACATGAAAAATGTGTTCGAAATTTTTGCTTGAGTTCTGAGGGTTAGTAAAACAGATACAAAGTCAGCTTGGAAAAGTCATTATAAAAGTCTATTAAACACAGCATATGAGTTGGGTAGGAATTATTTGATGCCAGTAAATCCAATTAATTTTACTTTCTTTTTTTTTTTTTTTGAAATTAAAAAGGTGAATAATAGAAAGAGAGCTTAATAATAAAAAGAGAGAAAGGGAGCTTAGACTGTTTTAAATTGTGACAGGGGTAAAGGAAATGTGCTATGTTGTAAAAGTGATATAGAGCATTATTGAGAAATCTATCAGACAACAGATTACCAGGGGTCAAAATAATGGTCGGTGATCGGTTTTCACCGATCACTTTATAACTTCACCAATTGTTGGTTGTCAAATATTCAAGAAAGAACCAATCACATAATATATATCTTTCTAAAAAGTTTTTTCTGTTTATGCCAAACGTTTATGCATATATTTGACTTGCTAAATTTTTTTTATAACTGCTTTCAAAGTATTTTGCTTACAATGTGTTATAATATAAACCCATAAATAAATAATCAGTTTCTGTTACGAGGCAGATATTTTTATAAAAATATACATTTATGGTTTGTGTTAATCCGCTTCGTAAAGTCAAGTGAGACAATTTAATTTGAAATATATCTAAAATTACATCTAATTTTTAATAAAAATTGCTTATTGGCATAAATATAAAGCAGCTTTATATAGATATTAGTTCAAACGATGTTAAAATACATATTTGTTGTTCCCAGATACCCCTTAGTTAAATTTTTATACAGAATTCAATTTTAACCCACACTCAAGTATGAGAAGAAAACCGTGTTCTTCGAATAATTGGCTTATATGAACTTTCATTTTCAGTTTTATTTAACCAAAGTCAATAGAAGAATAGTTTTAAATTATAAGACATTAGTTCAACAATTTAAGAAAAATAGAAAGTCAAGAATATAATGGTTTTTAAACATCTATCAGATAAGTTAATCTTAAGTTGGAGGAAACAATATTCTTGGTTATGTTTGACAGAAAGTGACAAAATGGTGTGTGCAATTTGCATGTCACAATCAGAAAAAAATTCTTTTATGAAAAATGCTAGCTTATTATTTATAAAAAGCAGTACTAATTTTTGAGTTTCCACTTTAAAAGATCACACTAAGTGTAAATGCCATATCAAAGCACTTTAGGAACAAGAGTTCTAAGAAGCTACAAAAGCAGGAGAATCAGTTACACCATGTGATTTTATTTTTTATTTATTGGAGTGCTTTTTTGACAACAGTGATAAAAGTAAACTTGAAAGAGTAAACTTTATTTCTCCTTTATTTATTCTTTGTGATGGTTCTACAGAAAAGAGTATTACAGTGAAAGAGTTTGTTTATTTGATATTTTCTGACCTTGATACAGGTAAACCTTGCATGTGTTTTTTTGAAGTGGTTGCTCCTCCAAAAAATCAAGATGCTTAAGGATTAAAGACATAATTACAAATTCTTTTAAAAAGCATAGCCTTGAATATATCCTTGAGAAATCAGTATTTTTGTCATCAGATGGAGTTCTGTTAATTATGTTAATTTAAAAATTTTAGGAAAATAACAAATGGGTGTCCTTTGTATGGTGCTTTAGTCATAGATTTGAACTTAACTTAAAAAATGAAGGCTTTATTGAACCAGTTAAAGATAGCTTTAGGCACCTTTATTATATATGATTCTAAGAAATTTTGTGAGTTTAAAAAATTATATGCACAGTAGTGAAAGTTCAATATGAAATATTTGGTTAAATCTTTGAAGTCTCACGTTACATAGATTGACCATAAAATCAGGGCTATGGAAAGGCTACTCTAAAATTTGGATTATTTTGCAAGCATTTACAAAACGTAATATGAACTGCAAAAGTTTAAAGGCAAGTTTGATAAACTCACTGATGCAAAAGTTTTAATATGTAGTGCTCTTTTTATTGATATCTTAGCTGAAGCAAAAAATTTAAGTTTAGCAACCCAAAAAGTGATATAAATATCATTTATGTTGTTGATACAGTTGAAAGCTGTAATAAGAATTATAACAAGCTCTAAAAAATTGGTTACTGATCAAGATTATGTTTTTTCAGCTACTAAACTTAAAATATGTAATAGATCAAGTTGAATCTAACGAAGATCATGACGGTGAACTTATTTATCAGGGACAAAGAATTAATTAATCACTATATAAGGTGAAAAACTTCATCAGGAATAATATAAATACAATGGTTGAAAACATTATCAGTTGTATTGTTCAACGCTATAATAATAATAATATTTATGGTAAGGATAGCAAAACTGCTGTTAACTTTGAATCTGATGCAAGTGACCATACCATATATGATATATGTCTAGTTCTAAACTGTAAGGTATGGCCAGCTGTTACCTAATCATCAAATATTGAATATGATTTTTCCCTTCAATTATCTGTAAAGTTGATTCATAAGAAATATTCTGTAATGAAAATTTTCAACGCAATAACGGTTTTAGATGTAGAAAATGGTTTCATTGATATATTGATATGGTTAAATATTCTTCCTGTTACTTGGATACATCTAGGGCAAGTCCTGCAGGGTTTTAGAATAAAATTTGAAACCTTAATAAAGATAAAGAATCACAGAGAGGTGTGTTAATAATTATAAAGATTTTTACTTGTGCACCATACTCAAATGCCACTCTAGAACACTTATTTAGCCATATGAACATAATCAAACCCGGTATAAGAAGTCGTTTGACAACTGATAGTCTAAACACAGCTTTCGCATTAATTTGAATAATTTTTCGTCGGTTAAGGAGCTTCAAACATTTAAGTAAAAAAGTGTATTAACTACTGGTATGCTTCAAAAAATTTCGGTCTAAATTAAAGAAAACGGAAATTATATGAAATACAAAATAACAGAGAAAACGTTTTGATATTGGTGACATTTCTACAGATTCTGAAAGTTTGACAGGTTCTGATAACAACTAAAAATTAGGCCTTTCTTTCATAAAACGAGCTTTGTGTATTGGTGAGGCTATCGAATCGAGCACTAAATTTATTTTATAAATATTTTTAAAACATCTTGTGCGTTTAAATGATTCATGGGGCAAATTATGGGATAACGAAATTTTATTGCGATCTCAAAATATAAAATTAAAAGAAATGATGTGTCAACTGCCATGATTGCATATTTTCAGTGTTTATGATTTTGTATTAATTACAAATAAATGTTCATCGTCACAAAGTATTGTAACGTATTATTATTCATTATTTTCATTCTTTAAATAAACATTGTTTTTATTCCCTATTGCTGTAAACAAGCTTTATCCTTATGAATAAATTAACACAGACCTCCCTCCATAAATAAACCAATAAGAGGCCACACCCCTGTAATATTGTTAATATTGTTGTTTAATTAAATTTTAAAATTGGTTAATACTTTAAATTTTTATTTATAATCTTGTTTATTGTATCGTTTACTGCACTGTTTGGGTAGGATAAAAGTGTGTTTATTTTACTTAAGAATTTAACTTTTAGATTGATAAAAAATCAAAGCAGTTTTTTTGTTCAGTAAAAGCGCTAGAACAAATTTAATTACATTTGATCTTTATATATGCACCTCCCTTCTGTTTTTATTTGCATTATAACAACATAAATCTTAGTATTAAAAGATCACCTCACATAGCCACTAGTATAAAAAGCAGGGTGGTAATCAATTTTTTAATAAAATATTCACATTTCATACTATTAAATAATTATTATAACACTCTAAACGCTTTTTCTTTGAAATATAGACACAAGCAGATAATGATTAAATGGTTTGAGTTTAATTTATAATTACTTATACTTAATGCTTATTCAAGGTTAAAAAATCTGTAGATTAAGAACGCTATTTAAAGAAATTGATATTCGAAATATTTCTGCAAAATAACTTAGAAAGGCATAATTAATTCTACAAAAGACAATAATAAATTATGAATAAAGTGAGTGGATATTACATCAATAAATTGATAATCGGGTAAGAAATATTTACAAAAATAATTTTTATTGTTTTTTTATGATAAATTTTTTACATCACATTTTGGTGAATTCTTGTTAAGAATGGAGTAAAATGTCTTATTCAGAAATCTATGCTTTCCTTCCAATAAAAAATATTATCTTTTGCACATAAAATTTATCTATGCAAGTGCATTCCATTCAAAAGTTTAAAGAAAAACATTACCAAATGCTGAACCTACTTCAATGGATCGAAGTTATTTAGCATATACAAATGAAAGTTTTTTTAATACATTAACGTAAGACACTCGATATTTCGAGCCTAATCGAAGCTTTACGAGCATGTAGCTTAGTGTTTACTCCAGAGATGCCTTTTAGTGAGATATTTATTGTATACGAAACTTAAAAATTTTTTTCAACTGCCTTTTGTTTACTTATTTCAAAACAAATCTCGTGAATTTGATTATTTATTATATTTGTAATAGATTTGAAATGGTCATTTTCTGAATGATTATTTTTCTATGATACAAAAATCTTTTGTTCAGTTCCTAGAAGTTAAAATACAACATTTATTTGATGAATATCTGTTAACATCAGCTGCATTATGTTGCTACACTACATTTTTACACTACACACGAAGGTGCTTTCCAGGCATTTTTATATGCACAATATTAAAAATGGTTGTTTATTTTATAATGTCGCTGATGTAAAACGTGGATTTTTGGTAGCAAGAAAATAGATAAAGAAGGCGTCAGAAGAATGGCTTATTGATGTAAGTTTTAGAAGGCAAGACTGGAGTGTGTAATTTAATAAGACTTATACAGTGTATTTTAGTAGGCTACCATGGTATGATCATTAAGAAAGGCTGGATAAAGTTGAACTAGTAATTTTAGGATTATTACAAATAAAAATTTCTCTGAAAGAGAGATTTGAAGTGAAATAGTGACCTTAGAAAGAATTTTACATATTGATTTGGAAACATGGAAGGCAAATATTAAAAACATGGAAACAAACATTAAATTGCAAGTGACCAAGCATTTTTGCCATTTTTTTAAAATTATTTTTCAAGATTTTATCTGCATAATTAGCTTTGTCCAATCATGAATTGTTGATCCTGCTAAACTTTGTATCTTAATAAATGATTTTTAACTTTTTCTTTACAGTATTTTTTCTTTTTAAATGTGAGATTTACTAAAAGTGCAAAGAATTCTAGTTTTTTATACTTTGTCAATTATTATAAGATTTATAGTTTGCATTTCATTAGCTACCAAACTTCAGTCTCAACACGATATCATCTCAACTGAATAAGTTAATACCTAACGATACCTGATTCAATAACTTCTATTTATACATACTGGAATTTCATATTAAGAAGCAGCTTTCTACATTCAACAAAGCAACTATTCTGTATTTATTTTTCCCAATATGTAACTAAAATATGTTATACTCCACTCTAACAGTAACTACGTAATTGAGTATGTTTTTTTTTTATTTCAGCGGAATTTCCAATATCTGTCGTGATGTTATTCTTGGTAATCGTATTAATTCTAACATTTAATTCCATCTCTTATTTTGACTTAGAATTTTAAATTTTTTTTTATGTATTTTCAAAATATTTTTGAATTAAAAATAATTATTTATTTACATATTTACTATAAACTGGAATTAAATATTTTATTCCAGTTTTTCTTGGTACAAATACGTTGCAGAATATGTATAAGAAGTAAAATTCATGTTTGGAATGCCGGTTACTTATATTCTTGTGAGCCAATATATAACCTTTGTCTAATCGCAGAATGGTTTTTACTGTCTTAGTGGTTTAGTTAGTTGAGTTCTAACGATTTAAAATGTTGCGCCAAGGTTTTGAAAGACTGACGCACCATTTTAAAAACACATTTGTTTGTTAAATTAAATTAACTTCTGTTTTTTTTTTTACAAAAGAAAGGATTATTTTTCCAAGGAATAGGCTTGTATCAACTTTTTTTTTTTTTTTTTTGCCTTTTTGTTCCATATGGCACATTTAGTCAATAGACTTGAAATATCATCTACCAAATTTTTAAGTTTAATTCAATCATCTTATTCCCACTTTTCAATTTTTCTTTTAATTGGAAAAAGCTTTTATGTAATATATTATGTGTTATAAGAAATTTTAAAAGAATTCTCATTTAGTTGCCGGGGTAATTTTATATAAATTTGGATTAAATTGTATTTAAATTGTTATTACACAATTTATATTACACACTTTAATTAATATTTTGAATTTGTTCAGAAAATTTTATGGTGAAAGGATACGTCAAGATATTTCAGTCTCAAATCAGCTTAAAGTTAAGAAATTTAGTAATTTATTACCCAAAATAAGAAATTTTTACAGCCCAAAATTGTTTCAAAGTGATGATTGATTGAGTTGTTAAAAATCTTCATTTTATTACAATTTTACATATCAAGCCAAACTTGTAATTATTTATTCTTGCTTTTTGTGTTATTAACAGTTTTTTTTTTTTTTTTTTACTAATTAGATGTTATATTTTCTATAAAGTTTTAAGCAATCATCAGATATTTATAAAGGGAGAAATTTCATAGACAACGGAGCTTTGTAAATAACTTTTTAATAGCACAGTGCTAATCTTGGTTTTAAATATTATATAGTATTTGCATACGTTCTTTGTTTTTTTTTGGTTGCCCTAATTTGTGACAGAGTAATAGATAAGGAGTAAAATTTTCTACATATAAAAACTTGTTTTATCCTATTGCTTACAAGAAAGTTACTGAACATAGGTGTATGTTATTCATCAGGTCTGCTTTTTTAATCAACAAATTTTAACTAGCACAGAATTTATTCTCAAATAAATTCACTTTTGTGCATTTATGTTGTAGCCATATTTCCATTAACATATTTTGAACCTTTATATTCATAAAATGGAGATCTAATTCTTTACAAATTTTTTTTTTTTGAAATTAACATATCAGCATGTTTATTTATTTTTTGTAACAAATATTCTTAAACGCGATAATTTTTTAGCGAAATTGAAGAACTATTACAATATTTGAAATGTCACAAATTTTGTTTATGAAATTGAAATTGAAATTATGCAATTGGTTTTTTTATACAAAAAAAAATTAATAAGCAAAAGCCATAATATCTATGTAATCCTTAATAGTTACTCATAAATGTGAACCTTTATATTAACATCTAACTATTTTATAAACTTTATCTTTTACATTTGTGATAACAGTGTATGGTTAAAAGAGAAGTATGATAACTCATGTAATATAACTCTCAACTTTGCTCCTAAAATAAATTGCAAGAAAAGGAAATGTTCTTCTTTTTAGTGAGTGTATTAGTGTCTATTAAGGGTGTGCATAATTTTTTTTTTTTTATGAAAAGATCGATAAAACTTTGAAATAATGCCTAAATCCATAAGATTATTGAGCTCTAAAAAAATTATTTTTTGTAGTTTGTAAAACCAACCTGTTCAAGAGAATGTTGTTCTGCAGCAATTGCCATTGTTTAATTTTCTGTTTGCTGTTGCAAATTTATCTTTTATTTATGAAAACTATTTTTTTTTTTTTTTTTAATATCCTACATATATATTGATTTCAATTTTGCTTTTTGATAAAATATTGGTAAAAAATATTATTATATCTATTTTTTTTTTCTCAAAATATTAAACGGTTCTTGTTTTCCAACAGGTATTAAGATTTGTCTCTTTATTATCATCAAATTAAAAAGCCATGAAACTCAAGGAAATCAGATTGGTAATAAAAAAGCCATGAAACTCAAGGAAATCAGATTGGTAATAAAAAAGCAAACATCTGAAATTTAAATTTGAGTTTTTGAAAGTTTTAGAATATAGTCGTGGTGCACTAAGAGCAAACAAGATTAAAATACCTGAAGCGATTAAAATTTTCAATTTTTAGGATATGTTGCATCCTAGGATTGTAATGATAATACATAGTTAAGCCCTAAAACTTCACCCTAGTCCCCTGCTTTCTGTTGTTATAAATAAGATAAGTCTTTGAGATGACCTTTATAAGATCCAAATTAATGATTTTGTGCTCGATATTTCTCAAATCACAACAGGTATCAGACAATATAATTATTTCTAATATAATTTCTTAATTTAAAATTTGTTTTCAGTGCAAAAAACTTTTAATCTGAATTTGCGATAATTTTTGAGGAGTTGCAGTGTTTTGTTTATATTTTAAAAAGCAAATCATTAATGACTGAATTTTTTTTTTACATTCACCAAACAATAGTTATCGTCTTATACAGTTTTAGCATGGGTTAGACGGATATCACTTTATAGAATATGGTGTCTTTGTTTCGCATACCCTTGTAAATAAATAAAACAAAAAAAAATATATATACAATAGAACTGTTATTTTGATTTTTATAGAACGCATCAACATCTTTCTCAAATTCCCTAAAATTAGGTAAAATCCTTAAAAAATTGAAAAAAAACTGGCATGTTCTAAGAAAGAGAGGTTTGTTTTGTAAGCTTTATATTAAGACTCACCTTCTTGACATTTTTCAAGAAAAAAAAAATGTTTAAACGAAAGTCTTCTTTTTTCCTTTTTTTTTTTGCAGAAAGGCATTTGCATGTTTTAAATAGTCCAAGTTCACCTGGTGATATTTTTGTAGGAAATCAAATGAATGGCATTTTGAATGCCTTCTTGCTTTGATTAACAAGGAAAGTTGAAATTTCATGTTCTTCAATTTTGTTTTCATATTAAATTTAACAAAATAATATTAACCAACACTAAACTATTTTATTTAGTTATATAATATCAATAAATATCAGTACCTTATGTTAGTATGTTAGTACCAATAATCAATATTTCTATATCTTGTTTGGTTTCTTACCTTATTGGATTGGCTATATTGGCAGTTGTACTGGTAAAACTTTTATTGATTTTTTACGGAAGCTTGTTTTATGGACACTTGTGAGTTTTTCAGGAATTTATTCTTTGGTACTGCACGTTTCATGATATTCCCTTGCATTTTGTATGAACATATAATCAAATAGAAAAGCTATATATAAATAATTGATAATTTTGGGAGCATAAATAATATTTTTGAAACTTGAAAACTTTTGAAACACTATTACTCTTTTTTTATTCTTCTTCTTTTATGTTTACTGATAAGGTCATTTTACGGACAGTTATAAGTTATAAGTATTTTTGATATTTTGGTCTGATTTGACTTTTTCTTTTCTAAATAATTTTGGTCCAAATTTTACAATTTTGAATAAATAGTTCTGGTTAATTTTTTATTTTTTTAAATGTGTTGATTGGGTATTTTGAAATATCTAATCATATTAATATTCATAATAATAATTAAATTAATCATATTAGTATACCATATTTAGGTGGGTTACTGTAAAATAGCCAGATTTTGGATTTTCATCTTCTTTTTTTTAGTTTTTATTGTTGTTATACTTGACAACAAAGGATGCAATACCTTTAGTGATATTATATCCAAGTGAGAAATCATACGTGAATCCAAACTCTGAGACATTAGAAGAATTTCCGTTTAACCAAATAAGTGGAACTGTGTACATGTCAATCATAGTCCCTGCTTATAATGAGGAGGAGAGATGTAAGTAAAGTCAATTTTTCAAAATCTGCTTATGATTGGAAGTAATACGCCTAGCAGATTCTATAATAACCATATGGAGTGATAATTTGTCTCTTAAATGTAATTTTTACTTTTTCCATATTGACTGAAAGCATGATATTTGATACCAGTTATCACACTTTTTTTTCTTGGAGCAAACAATATGAGCAGTTTTTATTAGTAAGTGAGTGTGAGATCATCTAAGCCCTAAAGAAGTTTAATCACACACTTTATTTTCCTCTTATTTCTCCTATGTATCGTCTGAAATTGGAAATCAGTCTATAGAATATATTTTGTTGTAGAAAAGAATATGTATTTACACACTTTGAATAATTGGAATAAAATATTTGTTATTTTTTAACATTGCATTAATAATGAACAATTGTGACTTAAGTGGTGAGCTCAGGCTGCCTTTCATAAATTTCATTGTAATACTAGCCACAGCACAATTATTAATTTTTTTAGTACCAGCTATGCTAGACGAAGCTGTTGAATACTTAGAGAAGAGGCAGGTGAGTTTTTTGCTCGAATTGGGCAAAGAATACCAAGACAAAAGTATTTCAGTTTCTGACTTTAGTTTGTTGCTCATTTAAAATACATAGACTTGAGTAAATATTATGTCTGGGCATATTTTTTTAGCGAATTTGAGAGATAAAATTTTTTAACTATCTGGTCATGCTCTTGTACGGACTCTCTAGAAAAAAAATGAAGGCGATTTTTATTTTTTTATTATTATTATTATATTTTTCTATTTAACCAATAGATAGACATCTATAATTTCATTTAAAAATTGAAAAAAATTATTTGATAATATAAATAGTAAGAGAATCTTGGATAAAATATTGGTTAATAGGAGGGAGTCACTCATAGAGCAAGAGCTGATCAGAGGGAGTGACTTTGGTTTTTTTTTTAAGACATCAAAAAACGTGATATTAATTCTGAAAACATAATAAAACAAAATTTGGTTAAAAGATTATTGTGTACAAACTTTACAACAAACTAGCCTTTTAAATTGGGTTCAGTTTAAATCAAGAATTGATTTATATTGATAAAAAATGCCATATTTAATAGAGAATAATCTATTGATTTCCATCAGAGATTTTTTCCATTCAGCAGTACACTGAAATTTTATTGAGTTTTTACCATATTTTGCTGTTTTAAATGATGGTAGAACTAATTTTCTGTTATTAATACCACGGGTAAAGTAATAATAAGTATAGAGACTCCCAGAAAAATAATTAGATATTGGTTTTTTAAATTAAAAAAAAACTTTATAACACTACGAGCACCATAATGTTCAAGTTTAGAGATAAGAATATCATGATCAACAGCGTTACACATTTTTTGAAGATCGATAAAGATCAAAATCCAAATTGAAGCTTAGGAAGACAATTAAAAACACTCAAGGATCTATGTAATCTTTAATGCATTAGTTTTAATACATTAGTAACTTACTGATATTTGAAAGCGGTGAAGGCCTGTAATCTTCACATATTAGTTTATTTAGAGGCCTCCAGTAGAAAATGATAAGCTAAATAAACTGCATGAAATAATGTAGATTTCACTGTTGAGGTGTTGATTGTTGGTATACTGTTTGGGCCGGAAGATTTGCCATTTTTTAAGTTTAAGATGAGATAAAAAACCTCATTGTTATCACTTGGCGAAAGAAATATACTATTTACATTTGGATTCTTGAGGTATTTTGAGAAAATGACATGAGAAGAATGAATTTTAGATTTTAAAGATTCTGCAATATATACTTTTTGTAATCAGTTTGTCAAGCGCGTTTCTATACTGCTTAAATTTTCTAAATAGCAACGGCTTTCTACATTTCTAGCTTTTACATATTAATTATTTAACTCATTCCTTCGTTTGAAAGATTTTATAATACCTAAAGTTATCCATGGTTTAAAATTACGTTTTAACTTTTTGTTACTTAGCCATTTTTCCAAAAAATTGGTTATAGCTCTCATTAGTGTCTATGCTGTTTGTGTTAATAATGTTATTCAAATTAGTATTTTTTTAAATCAGCTAGTAAGGAGGTTTTGTCAATATTTTGAGATTCTTTCTCAATAAATTATGTTTTCGAGGAATAAACAGGGAAGATATAAAATTGACGGAGATGATCCCAAATAGCAATTGTCAAATTTCCTGATATAATATTTGTATCAGTTGAATTTTAAAAAAAATTGTCGAAAAGTGTTAGATTTATCATTCACTCGTGTAATAAGAGTTATATAAGGAGGAAGATTATGTGATGAGACAAAGTTAAAGAACTCATGTTTATCAACATCACTACTAGTTTTAATCAGATCAATCTTGAAATCTCCTAAGAGAACTACTTTTATTTTTAACACTGGAGAAAATAGATTATTGAATTCACTTATTGACATACAAGGATGTTAATATATACACCCAACAACTAAGTTAGATTTTTTAGTGAATAATATTTCCACAAAAACAGATTCAAGATGATGAGATTTTTATAGACGAAGATCATCTCTGGGTTTATGGTTAAGATTGTTAGAGATATACAAAAGAGATCCACCAGTCGATGCCTTGGTTGCAGTATGCTCATAACTAAAGCCTTCAATTGATACTGGTATTGTTTCACCATTTCTAGTTTAATCTAGTTTCTGTTATACTGATTTCACCAAAATTAAAGTTTAGTAAAGTAAGCATTAGATAGTAAGTGAATAATAAATAAAAATATGTATATAAGCAAATTGAAATGCTTGAAAACCTATATAAATAAATAAAGAAAAAAATAAACAAAACAAATACTATACTAAGCATTATTTTGTTAATGCATTTATATGATTCAGAAGGGAAATTAAGGGATCGCAAATCACAATATAAAATTAAAAATACAAAAATTCAAGAAAAATTACGATGTTGATTGTCATGGTTGCATATTTCAGTGTTTATGTTTTTGTATTAATTACACAAAAATGCTCATTGTGACAAAGTATACGGTTCCATTCTTTTCATTATTTAGCTAAGTATTGTTTTTATTCCCTATCGCTCTAAACACTCTTCGTCCATATGGATAGTAAACTTTTAAAACAATAATTTAGATTGTTTGGATTATAGTTCATTAATTTACATACAAGGTGAGAAGAAGTGGCCCGTTATATGGGAATATACTTTAAGTCACTGGGTTAATTCTCACTCTTCCATGTGAGGGAGATGTGATTGTATGTGTAAATAATTATTTTATCTCATAAAACTACATTAAATCGATTTCCATCTGCTATTTCACATGACCCTTGAAATTATGAGGTTCGTGATATGGTACACACCTCCCTCAATAAATAAATAAATAAGAGTCCACACACCTGTAATATGTACTTTGAAATACTCAAAAACTAAAATTTTAATATTGGTTAATAATTTGAATATTTACTTGTTGATTATAAATAAGTTTTTCAAATCTTGCATATTTTTTTGTTTACTGCACTGTATAAGTAGATAAAAGTGTGTTTATTTTACTTAAAGAATAATTTATAGATTGATCAAAAATCAAAACAGTTTTTCCTTTATTAAAAACGCTAGAATAAAGGTAATTATATTTGATCCTTATATATGACCCTCCCCTCTATTTATATTCACGTCATAATTGTAACAAGCAAACTTGTCGCAAAAGATCATCTAGATCATCATGACCGCTAGTATAAAAAGGTGATAAGTTTGATAAAATAATCACCTTTAACCCATTTAAATAGTTATTAAAACACCCTAACCAATTTTTCTTTGAAATATAGATAAAGGCAGAAAATGATTAAATAATTTTTAACTCATCGTCAAGTGCTTTTTTTTTTATAGAGCAAAGATGGTTCTTTTACTTATGAAATTATTATTGTTGATGATGGCAGTAAGGATAAGACAACACAGGTTTTATTTTGTAGTTTATAAACTGTAGTTAATTAATTTTTCAATTGTCTCTCTATTGAATTAAGATTTAATTGTTAATTAAGAATTAATATTATATGAATTGAGATATAAATTAATATTTTTTATAAAAGAGTATACAGTAATTAAAAATTATGTATTCGCACCTATAAATATATAAAAGTTTTTATGGTAATCCGCCTAGTTTCTGAATTTTTTTATTCTATTTTTGGTAGAGTGCTGTGTATTCTTTTTTGAGATTGATAAAAGATCCAGTAAACATTTTGTCTAATTTTCTTCAATTTTGGTAAACATTTAAATTTCTTTTTTTTTTTTTAATAAATTTTAACCTGAAGTTAGTCTCCTTATGTTTTTGGCTATAAACTATGGTCATTTCTTTAAATTTAGGTTGGCTTGTTGTATGCTAGGAAATATGGCTGTCAGAAAATTCGAGTTTTAACGTTGTATAAAAACAGAGGTAAAGGAGGAGCTGTTCGCTTGGTAGGTTTCTCACCTGACTTGTATTAATTGTGCCAATTCTATGCACTATATGTGTTGGATTTGTTGGTCATAATGAATATATTACAGATGATTTAGTATTAGTTCTTTTGAGTTTAAAAACTTATCTTCATTCAAAATTTGATACTTATCCATTGCAATTGCTATTTTGTATCGTTATTTTTGCTGCAGATTTTTTAATGCTTTTAAAATTTGAAAGAGACCTTCTCTATTCAATTCTTGTTTGTTGACACACAAGCGAAAACACTGCTGCATTAAGTCATTTTCTTCTCAACGAAGTAGAAATGTTAATTTTAATGCTGAATATTGCTTGTCTAAAAATGGAAAAATTTACTACTTTTGAAACAGAGTGATTGACTTTTGTAAACTAGATATATATCACATATTGCTTGTGTAACAAAAGGAAACTGTAAAATTTCAAATTTCTTCATAACATTAATACATATTTTTGTGTTTATAGTAAATCCTGTTTTAAAGGAGGGGCCAATAAACCGCTTAAAATAAATCTTTCTAAATTTTTATAAAGAACTATAAAAATTTAATTTACAAAGATTAGCTGTGCTATTAGACAAAACATTATTTCAGTTAAAATTGCTTTATAAGAAATAAAGGTTTTTATTAAACCACTATTTTGCTCTTTTTCTTCATAGTTACTCTGCTTTTTTAGGAAAATATATTTCAAACAATTTCCTGAAAAACCTGAAAACTTGCATTTTCCACTCTGATTTTGTTGTTAAAACATTTCTTCTGATAAAAGGTTGAAAGAAGAGCAGTCTTGCAGTTTTACATGAACACCATAAACACCAATATCATAAATATGAACACCATAAACACCAATATCATAAACATGAACACCATAAACACCAATATCATAAACATGAACACCATAAACAC
>JAUZNK010004904.1:0-15894 GCA_035046665.1 Euphysa ruthae | reverse complement strand
GAACACCATAAACACCAATATCATAAACATGAACACCATAAACACCAATATCATAAACATAAACACCATAAACACCATTATCATAAACATGAACACCAATATCATTGAGAAATGGCTGATAGAACAAATTTGGATAATTTTGAAGTAAAAATTATTGCTTTATTAGGGAGTCTTGAGTAGCCGTGGGGAACGAATTTTATTTGCTGATGCTGACGGAGCTACAAAGTTTGCTGATTTAGATAATGTTGAAACTGGTTTAGTTGAATTGTATGGTGGAAAAAATAAAATGGCTATTTCTGTGGGTTCACGTGCACATTTACAACAGGAGGCGATTGCTGAAGTATTCAAATTTTATTTTCACTTTTGTTGTTTAAAAACTATTGCTTTTCTTGTCTGAGTTATTATTAAGGTTTTTGCATTGTGTCTTGTGAAATAAAAAAATATTTTTTATTCTAAGAACTCATTAAAAGAATTAAAAGGTATGCATCAAGAATATATTTCACATCACTTTTTTTTCAAAATTGATTTGTGAACGATGAGAATTGGGTGTCAAATTTTTAAAATTTTGATGGGCTGCCATGCGGTTAACCCACCATTTGAAGACAGGTTTTATAATATAATTGAAGATGAAATTTATTTTAATTTTTAAAAAGATGTGAATTTAATATTTTATATTCAAACAATTCCTCTTTTATGCCTAAAAAAGGCCTATGGGATGATATTTTTTAATTTTAGACATTGATTTTATATTTCACATGAAACTCTTTCTTTCAGCGTTCTTTATTCCGTAACTTTTTAATGTATGGCTTTCACTTTCTGGTTTATGTGCTTTGCGTTAAAGGTGTAAAAGATACTCAGGTTAGTCTTTAGTTTCTATCTCCTTATGTTTTGTTACTTTGTAGGTTTTGACTGACATTTTATTTTGCTCAATGGTGCTGAAGAATCATTAATCTTCCAAGCCTGAGATCTGTAACTCTCCTTAAAAGTTTTTTTTTTGTTAGCCAAGCAGCTTATATATTATACATACATCAAGTATAACTAGTATATCTTTTCACTTTAACGTCTGCCATATTGAAAATGTCTGTTTAGAAATTTGGAAACAATAAAATGCATGACATCTCAAATTAATAGTTTGTGTTGCTTTTTATAAAATGTTACCATAATTCACAAATAGATCAAAAATTATGATTCATTTTAATAAAAACTAATTAATAGTTCTTGAGAAAAGTTGTTCATTGAACATTTTGTAAAATTCTGTAACCTGCATATTTAATTTAAATTTACACTTAAATTGAATTCAAATCACTTTGAGATTTTTTATCAGGTCAGATAAAAAAGACTTTTAACTCTTTCATTGGCAGGTGGTTTTGAGCTGAGCTACCATGGACATTTATATATGTCGGAATATTTTATTGTTATAAAAATTTTTAATAAATTGATTTCGTTTCAAAAAGTGTTAGAAAACGATAAATAAATCTTCTTAAAGTTTTTGAATCAGTAAGTAACAGCACAATGAAGTATAATTTTACAAAGAGTTAAATATTATTTGACACATTAACGTTGATATACCTCAAACCATGCTGCTGGGTACAGTCCAGGATGTTGAATGATGCTATTGCATTGGTTACAACTTTCCTTACGTTTTTGTTTGCAAAACTGCGTCTGGTGCTTGGGTTAGGATTTGTCTTTTTTCTAGTTGCTTGAATAACTGCCTATTTAAAATCTATTTATTAGCTTTACCACTCAATTTACTGTATAAAATAAAACCATTTAAAGCTGATAATAAAATGCATTCCAACTTTCAGTGCATTATTTTGGTTGACACCTTCCATATATTTGTTGTGTTTGCTATTTACTATTTGCTATTTCACATTTTTGATGTTTTATCAAAATCATTTTATCAAAATTTAAATTTTTTAGTGACCTGAATAGATTAGAGAGAAACATTTTGTGCTCTAGAAAGGGTTAGAGTAGTACTTCAAAAAAGTAGATTAAGGCGGTTTGGCCATTTTGGGAGAATGAATAACAATAACTGAGTTAATAAATCAAATGTAATGGACATAGATGGGAACCGCAGGAAGAGTAGACCACAGATGACTTGGGAACAGATTGTAAAAATGACAGAAAGGCATTCGAAGTGCATTGGCGCAAGATAGATTGCTATGTAATAGTGCCATAAATAAATAACCCTGTCTAACCCATGGTAGCATGGGAAATGGATGTAAAACTGTATAAGAAGAAGAAAAAGCTCATTTTTGAATTTTGGCTCATAAATATTTTCTCACTCAATGAACAGGGTATCAGTGTGTTATTTATACTAATTCACAACATATCAAAACAATAATTTCAATGGTTTGTTGTTAAAAATAGTATGGGTTTTCTGGAGTGTCTTATAAATCTAAGGTTTTTTTACAGGGTTTTTTCTTTTTAATTTGAATTTGAATCTAAGATTTAGAAAAAAATGCTTTTTTATTATTTTTTTTTTTTTGCTCTTTACTCATTTAGCTTGAACTTGTCTGACTAAAATGACTTAAATTATTTTTTCAATATTTTTTTTTACTCGTATCTTTAAGTTCTCTTTTACATGGGACGATTAATCCGTAAAGGAGTTTATTTTGCTTTTGTTAATCTTTTGATTTATTTGCTTAAATTCTTTTTTCAACTTTACTTTTTGCCTCTTGGATAATTCAATTTCTAAGTTTTAGTGACATTTTTGTATAAAAAATGTCCTTGTTGTTCAGGTGATAATATCTAAAGGCTTGCTCTTTTTTTGAGCAAAAACTAAATTTTTAAATAAAACATTAGATCTTGGTCTGCTTTGAAATTAGCTGTTTTTTTTTTTTCTTTTTCTTTTTTTATAGTTTTTTATTTCTATCCTTATTGGAAATTAAAAACTGGTGCCGTAATGTTTTATATACAAAAATTGACGTTGTTTATTACTTGGAAAATTTTCAAATTCATAAAAAAATGTTTTGATTTTTTTTTTGAACACCTGGTTTAACCAACGGAAACTTACGTGTTCGCCCATATTCTTCCATAACTCTTTTCTCAAAAAATCACTGGACTCATGCAGTAGGGTGATTTGAATTCTGTGCCGTTTTCCAGGCTAAATTTCCATAATTGCTCATTAATTTTTTCTAAATTTTTGTATGAGGTATTAATGAGGAAATTACAAAGCTGGATTTTTGAAAAATGATTCCATATTTTCCTTGAGCTTCATTAATTTGCTTTTTATAATTTTTTTTGTATTATTAAGTTGACTGTTAATGAGGCAAACAACGTGGTGCAATAACATTTTTTAAAAACTTCTTGGTCTTATTTTGAGGTAAAAAAGACAATTAAAGCAAATATTTGATTTTCTTTAAATATGTTTGTTAACTTTTTTTTTTTTTACTTTTTAAAATTTTCCTGAAAATTCGTATTTTTTCCCGAAGTTAATTGCCTTATTAACCCAGGCAATTCATGAGATGTTAATGAATTTCTGAAAAAAAAAATTAAAACATCATTTTGGGGTAAATGAGGGAAAACATATAGGTTTGTTTGTTTTATGATGCATTGCAACATAATTGTTTGTTTTATTATGCATTGCAACATAATTGTTTGTTTTATGATGCATTGTAACATAATTGTTTGTTTTATGATGCATTACAACATAATTGTTTGTTTTATGATACAGTAAAGCATAATTGTTTGTTTTATGAAATTTTTAAGTAATTAGTGATACAAGATTTTTTGTGTGGGCGTTTGTTTTTATGTTTAGAAACACTCTGAATTTCTATATTCATTTTACTGTTTTACTCCTTACATAGCAAGTTTAAATAAAGTAAGTGATGTCACTTCACTTTTCATGGTAATGCTTCACATATATTTGGTTAAGTACTTATATAAGGCCGCAATATTTAATTAAGGTTATGATTTTCATGCTGGTGTTTTTTTGTTAGTTATAGTAATTTTGAATCTTTCTACTTAGACGGTGTTAATCGCACAGAGATTATATTAGAGGGATGCTGTAGTGTGCTATTGTTAAAGCAAGGTATATTTGTGATGGAACAACAGTTTTTCTTCTAGGAAATTATTGTAGGATAAAGCTTCGGTCTAATATCAGTATTGAGTTTTGATTTAATCATCTTGTTATTAGTGCGGATTCAAGCTGTTATCTAGAAAAGCAGCGCTTACACTTTTTTCTACTCTTCATGTTGAAAGATGGTAAGTTAGTTATGTTTCGCTGAATTTAACTGATCTTTCATTTTCAAATTTTTAATGAAGTAAAATAGTATTATAAATTGTCTAATAAACTCTGGGCACTCATAATTTTTTTGGTTTTTAGAAGGCAATTAAAGGATGCGCATTTATAAAGTAATTTTTTTCAATACAAATATTTGATAAAGCTATAGAGCCTGGAATATGGTTTTCAAAGAAGAAAAATAATTAGGTTCAATTTAAGGTATTAACTAATAAAAATTTTTAATCAACTATTATTTCATTTATACTTTTTATGATTTTTTGATAAGCGTCTCCTTTCCTTACTAGCAAAAGCATTTGTTATACAATTTATTATTTGGTTTTTTTGCTTTTTAGACGGCTTATGACTTGAAAATCATTTGTTATTCTTCTTTTGGCGGCTTCTATAAATTCAGCCATTTCCATATGTTGTTTATCTATTTATCTGCCCATCTGGTTATTCACCAATTTTTTTCTGAAACCGTTTATTGCTTCTTTCTGAAATTTTTAACAAAGATTTAGGATCATAAGCAAAACTCGTTGACAGTTTCAGTTTTATTTATTTATTTATTTATTTTATTTTTTTTTTTTTGTTCAATACCAGATATTTTTAAATGAGATTTTAGGCCCTTAAACGTCGTTTTTGTATTTTCCTCGATATTCCTTTATTGTTTTTGTTCTTTAATTTTCAAATTTGATATAAATTTTTTTGTTTGAATAATTATAACTGATAATTTTTTTAATAAAGTTTTTTTTAATTTCTCTAGCACTGAGTTGGTAACAATCCTACTGAAATTTGCAGTGTTTGAAGATAATATTTTTAATAATTTATTATTTTGGACAGTGTGAAAATTTTGTTTTACCCACCAACCAAAAACGGTTCAATTTTTCTGCTCCAAAAGTGTTAAGTTCTGATTTTGAGCCTAAAATTCTTTCAGATAATCTTTCTATGTCACTAATTTCTAAAATTTTACTGAGCCCAGCTTCCAGCCGCTTAACTTGTCAAACCTGGTTTGAAAACACACTTTCTGGTTTTTCTTAAGAAATTGGATTCTGATTTTTTTTTTATTTTGAAAAAAAATTTGGTTTTGATTTTAAAGGCGTCTTCGCTGTTTTGAAAATTTTTGTCAGACCCAGGCTCTGAAACATTTCAAATTTTGTTTAATATCAGAAAGCAGTATTAACATTTCTTTTTTCGAGTCCTGTACCCGACCGAGCAAGAAACAAAATCTTCGATAAATACTTGGATTTATATCTGCACATACTTCATTTAAGGATAAAAAAATAATATTTTTGATAATTCAGGGATATTTGGAAATTTTTGAAACCTTGTCTTTTGGCCATCGTTAAAGAAGGTTTTTATGTTAACCTGTGTAAACCTCACGTAAATAGTGTTTCAGACTTTCCAACAGCGCAAATTTGGGACCAAAATTTATTTCTAGTATTTTCTTTACACCACCTAATATTTATTATAATATTGATAGGTAAGTGGACTATTAAAAATTTGTTTTATTTAACTTCTGATTAAAGGACCATTTAATTTCTGTAAAGTGTTTCAGCCAATTGAAAAACTTGGAAATTTATTTTTCTTCGAGGAAAATTGAATTTTAATGTTTAAGTTATTGCTGTATGAAAACTTGGAATAATTAACACGAGAAAATGATGTTAATCGATGTATAACTGGTCAATCGTGAAAGCTTTTTTTATTAATTTTTAATTAATAGTGATATTTATTATGAAATTCATGAAACATAAATTTTAATAATTAAATAATAGCCTCTCCAACTATTATTTTGTATTTAGTTTATCGAAAAGTAGATTTACTTGAAATTCAGTCTTCTTAATTGAGGTATATACTTATATGCATACATTAAGAAAAGAATCAGGTAATCTAATCACAATCTGGCCATCTTCTTCAGTTTTTCATTTACCCTTAGTTTAATAAAACATTCATTCCTCATAAGCATGGCGTTTTTTTTTTAAACACGCTGATTTTCAACGTATTGGCTCAGATGATACTATTAGTATTGGAGTAAATCATCCAAATGCAAGTTTTAATTCCTTTTATGTTAACAATCTACTAGAAAAACACAGGCCATTAAAAAAATTTAATCCTGAAGTTTAGGCCATGGATTATGCAGAGTATATTAAAATTTAAAAAAAAAATTCATAGCGAGCTACGTATGAGCTACAGAACTTGAAAATAAACAATGTCTGCATGATATTTTAAAGTTGATAAGAAATAGTAAGCAAAGACATTTTTCTAAGTATTTCGTCAACCATGGAAAGGGATTAAAGTTATAAATTTTTTTTAAATACCAGTGACTCAGCACCAACATGTACTATGGATAAAGACATTGCTATCACAAACCTAACCCCGAATAGCTGGTACATTTAATTTTTATTAGTAAAACACTCCAACCTAAAATACATTGTTCATAGATTAATTTTTTAAAAATATATGAAAAAAACAAACATTTTCAACTTCTTTTGTTTTTCCAACTGGTTGCATTGAAGTTTTTTATTCCAGTAAATCATCCGGACCTGATAGTCTACCAGCTCTCGTAAATTTAATTAACAATATATCTTATTTTAGCTAATTTATTTAATTTGTCTTTATCCACTGGTATATTTCCAAACACATTTAAAACTTCTTGTGTTTCTCCTCTATTTAAAAAACGTTCTAGACTTTTACATAGTAACTACAGACCTACTTCCTTACTTTCAAACATTAGCAAATTTTTGGAGAAATTGATGTACTTACGACTTTATAGAATTTTAGATATTTTTCAATGTGAAACCGATCTTCGATTTGGTTCCAGAAAAAATCCGTCATTTTCAGAAAAAGAAAAAATCTTTAGACTAATATTCATGCATGTGGAGTGTTCTTAGATTTTCAAAAAGCATTCGACACAGTGGATCATGACATTCTTAGCTCTTAATCTTATACTATGGTGTTGATGGTTTTGCTAGTGATTGGTTTTTATCATATTCGTCAAAAATCGATCAAAAAAATCGTAAACAGTAAAGACAAACAGGATCACACCTGTTCTTAAAACATTCAACATTCCTCAGCGCTCGGTTTTAGGACCTTTGTTATTTATAATTTACATTAATGACTTTACCGCTTTTGTGAAACACTCCATTTTACATCACTTTGCTGATGACCTAAAGCGTTTTTACTAAAATGGACGAAAATTATTACAAATTGGTTAATTGGACTAAATGCTGAAAAAACAGAACTTATTATTTTCCGTAAACTTAGAAAAACTTCGAAATAAAAGCTAAACTCAATGAAAAACGCATATATCCCTCCTCTTACATAAAATATTTAGGAGTCTTAATTAACGAGCATCTTTCTTGGAAACAACACATTAATGAAGTCGTTAAAAAGTTAAATATTTCTAATAGCACGGCGTTACATAAATTTAAATACGTTACGTTTAATATATTTTTCTATATTTTCGTGTCACATAAGTTATTGCTATTAAGTGTGGGGTCTATGTGGAATTATATTAATAAAATTCTATCACTCCAACGCACAACTTTTAGGATTATATATAAATAAATCTTTTGAATATTCCTCAAATATATTTTTATAGCGACTAAATGGTTTTACCTCTTTATGTTGTTGTTTTATGTAAGCTAATCCTGTCGTATTTGTATTTTGAAATAGGAATAATTTAATTCTTTGAGTAGAGTTTTTCATATAACCAGAATAGTTTAGATATTCTGAGCATTTCCTTTCGTGCTTCAAATCGATAAACAGGTTGTCGTTGTAAAAGGCTCTCACTGCGTATTTTGATGTTATCCTAATATTTTCAGGCTAACAAAATTCATTTGTGATCTGTATATATAGGATAAGAAATGCCAAAATTAATTGTCAAAATTGCATTAGTCAGCTTAACTATAAGCAATAACTCAAATCAACATAATCGTCGTGTATACTGAAAAATCAAAAGAGATTGACTAACGTAGTATTTGACCATATGATTTTGAAAAAATTATCTTGTCCTCAACAACCACTTTATAGCGAAAACAGATTTGTGTAGTTAAAATCTCGAGTTGTTTTGTTTCATATTTGGAAAACATGGCCTCCTGGTTGTACCAGTGTAGTAATAAATTTTTTTAAAAACGAAGAAAAAGTTTGAAAATTTTTATTTGCGATTTCGTTTTCTCCTTGACTCCTAACGCATATGGTCTTACCCAGGGCAATACTGTGAAATACTGTGAATTATGTTCTAAACCATAACCTTATACTAGTCTTTCGAATGAGCAAAATCTTGATTTGACCCCTTGGCTTCATAATTTTCCGTGTTGATATAAGAGCCAACTCGATTACGAAATGCGTTTTTCGTGAACTTTGAGTTAACCTTTTAATTTTTTAAGTATCGCTCTACTTATGTCAGACGCAATAGAATGATAAATATGTCTTAACATAACTACATTTTATGTATGTTGGACGTGTTGCAGGATTTGTTTTTTTTTTAATTTTCATCATATGTTCTGTCATGCGTGTTTATACATGCTCGATATGTGTATAAAATACACTTCCATGTGACATGTAACTCAAAATAAAACACTTGTAACTTCAGTATGATTTTATGTTTTAAAACTTATTATTGTTATTCTATTATTTATATCATGTTTTTTTTTTTTTTTTTTTTTTCTTCTGTAGAAAAATCTATTAAAAATATGCTCTATGTCCTAGCATATCAGGAGATCTCAAAATAACTTATTTTTAGTCTTGTGAAAACCTGACCATCATAAAAGTTTTGTGGATCTGTGGTGCAGTGGTCTAAGGGCCGAACTACGGAGAGTATAAAAAGTATGTGGTTCAACCCCACTTGATGACTTCGTTTACGGTGATACCACCATCTAATTTCGGGCAACATATTATAGCATAATTTAGATGGTGTATGTCTGTCCTCGTCCTGTGTTCCAAATTCGTGATATATGTACCTATATAAAAAAATAAATAAATATAAGTTTCCTTTTAAAATTCTATCCTTGCCTATCAGTGATTAAAAATTGATGGGATTATTATCTTCTAAAAATAATTTTCGGGGATATATAAACTAAAAAATTAATATGTGTAAGTATGCGATTACAATATCTCCATTATTTGAAAGATACCTTTTAACGTAAGGAAATAATTTTTTTAATTTTCAAGGAGGCGTAAAGATATACTCCTAAACAAGCATTAACAGCTTGATCTTTGAATTACGTTATTCAAGGTTAAACCTTGCAAAAAAAGAAATAAAGAACAGTTGCATGTATTGGAATTAATTTTGTTGCGATAATCATTGACACTGATAATTCCTGGTGTTAAAGATGTCATTATAATGTAATTATTCATGGAATGATATTTACTAAATTCGCACATTTTGCGCAGAAATAAACTGCCAGTAATTATTGATTAGAATTAAAACTAAAGTTTTAATCTCTTCAACGATAAACTTAAAACAATTAATTGATCACAAAATAGTTTTGCGACTCCCAGTAATTTATACAAGTAAATTATTACGAAATAAATCAAAATAATTTCAATAAAATGATATTGTTTTAAATGTAATCTATAACCAAAGTTCTCGAAAATTTTTATAATAAAATCTTGTAAAACATTATATATGAAATATATAATACAAGTTAAGCATATTTTAAAAAGCTCAAAATAAATTTTTAATTATAAGATCAATAATAAAACTTGGTCAAATTTCGATATTTCTCCTTCCAAAATTTTGCTATTATATGTATGTTTCTTTTTATATGAAAGATTTTGTTAATTTAAAAGGAATTAAATTTGCACGATTTCTTTTTTTTTTTTTTTTTTTTTTTTTTTTTTTTTTAAAAATTTTAACAATTATAGGGCGTTTGATGTAGAGTTGCTATATACAGCGCAGTGCTTAGGCATTCCTATAGCAGAGAAAGCTGTCAACTGGCAAGAAATTGATGGTAATATGTTTAATACGTGTGAATAGATTTATTTTTGGACCTAAGAATTAATTTATGTCCATTTTTTTTTTTTTTTTTTTTTTTTGCAGAGATTTCTTTCTTTATGATAAAGTGACGATTTTATAATTTTGTTTAAATTCTATGCATTTCTAATATTTTTCTTATCATATCCTCCATATTTGGCACTAACTTCATATATCTCAATTTTCTTAAAAAATTATGCTTTTGTATGGTCAAAATTTGATATAATGTTAAATCGCTCCAAAAAATTTCAAAAGTGTGATAAAGACTACCTGTAAATGTAAAAGCCCGGGGTCATAATAGAAAGTGAGAAACCATTTTATATTTTTAAAACTTTAAAATTTTCTTCATAGGCCCAGGCTTGTGTTTTCTGTTTTTATTCATTTTTGCACAAGATATTTTTTTTATGATTATTCAAAAATTTGTATCATGTTAGGAAGTATTATTTTTAATTTCTTTTGGTATTTTTCGAATTTGGTCAAAAAAATTTATGTTTTGATCTTTCTTGATGTTATTTTCTGAATGTCTTGAAATTTTTTATTTTACTCGAAAATATCATTTCTAATAATTTTGACCACTAAGCGAGTCAAATTTTATCTAAAAATTATAAATGCGTCTTTGTTCAAATACTGCAGAAATTTTTTATTTTGTAAGAAAATTTTATTTCTGATGGTTTTAAATGCGATCCATTTTGAAAGTTTTGCCATGATCTACTGATCATAAAAAGAGACCAAATCAATAATTTTTTTTTTTTTTTTTTTTTTTTTTGCAACTTCTTTATTGATGGTAGAAAATAGTTTGATGGTTTATTATTTCGCCAAAATTTGGCCTAGGCTACTCAATCAGCTCAAGTTTGGTCCGAAACTGACAGTAGATTTTTCTGAAGAAATATAGTACAGTTCTATCGAAATTTTGTATGATGCTTAAGAATAAAGATGATTTTAGGATGTTAGCTATTTAGAAAATTTTTGTCGCGTTTAATACCTAGGTCCCTAAAGGTATCAGATTTTATCCAAGAAAAGATGGACCAGTTTGTACGTTGTTATTAAAATATTGCTGATCATTTATATTAGCAATTTCAAAAATATTAACAATTTTTTATTTTGCTGAAGATTCACGTTTTCATTATGTTGAAATAGTGTATGATGTAATAATCAGTTTTTTTCTCTAAACCATACGATTCGAATCTTGCGAATTTTTTCTACTTGTTATATGTGATATATTATAATATTGTATATAGTTATATTTAAAGGCTTATACTAATTCCAAATACTCTTTCGCCCTTTTTCAAGTTAGAATATCATCAACGGCACTCTTTTTTCCGTATGTCTAGTACTTTTTTTCTTAGTCTAATTCTAAAATAAATACAGGTAATATAACATAACACTTTTATTTTTTTACTAACAAACTTGTGTGGATTTTTAATAGTAATTAAAAAGGTAAGGTATGAGTGAAGCAGAACTTACCTAACCTGCATGCATACTCATAATTTTATGAATGTATCCATTTAATATTTATATATAAAAAATAAAAAATTATTTTTAGGTTCAAAAATGGTACCTCTATTTAGTTGGTTACAGATGGGTCGAGATTTATTACTAATACGGGCTCGTTATGTGATTGGTGCGTGGAAGATTCATACGGGTCCACCGAAATTAGTGATCAATTAATCACTGTTAATAATTTTATGCTGAATTTTTACAATATAACTTATTTGTATGAAATTATTTTGATGGTAATAAAAAAATTTTGGTTGGTTTTGTCTACTCACTACGGCTACGTTTCGGGTCTAGTTTCGAGCCTCTCACAAACTACAGTAGGAATTACTACGGGGGTAAACAAAAAATTCGACTTAGGGAATTTTTTCAATAAATCGCTGATCTGAATTTACGATACCAGCATCAGTTTGAAAGGATTTGGTGATATACCTTGGCTTAAAAATATCTTAAATTGAGCTTCTTTGTACAATTTAAACCAAAATTTTGACTATTTCCTCATTTTGCAGATAAATAATCAACATAATGCTCATCTTCATACTTCTTCATGATCCACATCCTGTTTAATGTTGTCTTCATCAATATGGGTGCCAATGATTTCATTGTCAATTTATTAATCAGTTAAGTGCTCTCAGGATGTACACACGTCATCGTCAACTTCTAAAATGGATGTTATATTCATATCAGTTGGTACAAGGTATGGTGCTTCTTGGCGGCCACGTAAAATTCAACGCTGTAATTCGTCATGCTCCTTAAACAAAATATCTTTAAAACATCAACTGTTTGTTCCTGAGTCTGAGGTGATATGCCTGCTTTCTTAAAGCAGTTGACAACTATCGTGTCAGATGTCACACCATTCCAAGCATTGTTGAGCATAACAATAGCTTCAATTATAGATATCTTTCGAATTTCTAGACAAGCATCTTTGCATGAAACATATAGATCAATACAGACCTATATTTTGTTTTTTTGATCGAATAACACCCTGATCCATTGGTTTAGGCGTTGTGTTGGGAAAAAACTTCCTTAAATCAACCGATTTAAGACTCGGTATCAGGGTGTGCTGGGAAATTGTCTGCGAGCATACAAGTATTAAGGCCACCCATGTCCATTTTTGTCCAAATAAACAATATCCTCCTGGAAAAGCTCCCCAATCATCCAGCTTTTCAACTTGGCGCGGTAGCGGCATGAGAGATTCTTAAAGCGGTGAGGCTGCGCTTTCTAATGAAGAATAATTTTTCACCAAGAAACAGACACCTGTTAATCTTAACTTGCTGTGCTTCCCACCTGATCATTGCTCACCTTTTAAGTGCAGAGTATTGTTTGGTGGTACTTGATAAAATAAGCCAAGCTCATTGCGATTATAAATGTCACTTAATACTTAGAAAGAATTACCAGTAAAGCCACTTAATTCCATGTGGCATTCATATCGGGATGTAACAGCGCAATATTTTCCTGAGAGATATCCCATGGCGAGTTTTAAATTTCTCCAACCTGCCATGAAATGCCTTGAAGTCGTCACACTCCAGTAACTTCGCAAATTCAACCGCTTTGGCCCACTAAGAAAAAAAGAACGTTCTTAGCTTCCAATTGTAAACAGAAGGATTAGCTAGTTCGTACTTTTCATTGGCAAGGTGCTTGCGTTTCACAAGGAGATCCCTCGAACAAAACTCGTTAAATATCTTCTCTTTTAACATCTTCCAAGTAGAAAGTTTACTTTGCTGGAATATGGTATTTATCCCACACTACCTTGTTGGACATCCCACTTTCAAACTTCTTTAGTGCATTTTGTTTTGATTCAATCAATAGGACCACTATTATGGTGTAGAATTTTACTTGGGATGATGTTAACCTAAAAACGACATTTTTTAAAGCTCATTAATGAGAATTTTTTTTTTGTGCGCAACTCTTTTAATTCACCATCACTCATTAGGGTTACGATGATTATTTAGAAAAATCAATTTAGCTAAAATCTTGTGGAATAACTTGATTATTTTATTCTTGTATAGTCGCAAGTTTTATTTACCGCTGCTGCTTTTTTTTATTCTCAAAAGTTAGTTACAAGCAAATCATTCAGAAAGAATCTGTTTTAAATCGATGTAAGAGTGGCACGTTATAATATAAGGTGTGAGAATTTAAAACTATGAAAAAACCAAATTTCGAGCAAAGTGAAAAATAGACAGGCCCTCTTTCTGTTTCTCTTTAACTCTGACACTATAAAGAATCTTCATTAATGAAATAACGTAAGGATCCTTCATAAATGAAATACCGCGGGGAACTGACTCAATTAAATACCTTGATTAAGCTTTATTAAATAACGTGGAGAACCTATACACCATACAAAATTTTCTCGCAAAAAAAACGTTGATTTTAAAATATTGGTGAAAATAGTTGGCAATATCACTTAATTTTCGGCATGTAATCAAGTTGGAATTTATTTCTTATAAAACCAAGTCTTTAATGTGCCGTATTCTTTTCTGATTTAAAAAAGGTGTATTTTCTTAAAACAGCACATTTTTTATTTAATAAATTTTTTATTCTTCAAAATATTTAACCAAATAATCTCATCAATCTAAATATAAATTCTATTCATATAAGCAAATTTTCTACGACGTGATCAATTTAAAAATGAGACTTTTTTCTGGCAATATGGGCAAATAGTTTTCACACTCATGAAATGACGTTAGAAAACCACTGGTAACATGCATTCCACACGAGTGTTCAGCTTTTAAAATTCCCAGCTTCTTACAACAATTAAGAGGTTTCAATCAACACTTCATATTATGTGGTGAAAAACTTTAACCTATATTTTTTTCCTGTATATCCTACGTCACTTTTTCTTATTTAACTAAAACAAATAGGTTGTACTTATAGAATTGCTAACGATTAAAATATTAATACGTATGTTGGAGAGACAAAGTTAATGGAGAGGAAGTCATTTTTTGTTCGCCTCATGTTGTCATGTAACAGGCTTAAGAAATGGCATTTATTAAGTTACGTTTTTATTAGTAATATATGTGCATTTCCAATATGTATTTTTTTTCCTGAAACGTTCGTTTTATTGCACGTCGGAATTCTACATGGCTGTTTAGTTTTTGAATATCTGCAAACAAATGGTATATTTAATCCTATTAGATGGTTGATAAATATTGCATAATTACGATAATTATTCTTTAAAAAAAAAAACCTAGCAATGTTCAATGATTTGCTATACCGAAAGTTTTAGTTTGTTTTGCGGTAAATATTTCGTAGTGTTTTTCAAGGAATATGATAGCGTTTTGAGAGTAAAATGTCGGTTGAAGCGTATACTGTAAAACAGTCTGCAAGCTACCCAGTTAAGGTAATATTTTTTTCCTGAAATTTTAAAAATATATCTCCAGCATGATTGTTTCAAGAGTATGTCTTATATTGAGCTAATTAGTTATGTAATTAAAGTACTAACTCATAAATATTTTAGAATTATCTTCAAAAAAACGCGGCATTGAGAAAAAAGTGATAGACACAACATAAACTTACGTTATATTTTTTGTTATTTATCTTGCTACTTTTGTTAGTTAAAAGTTCTCGTATTTCATTTTAAACATTCATACAGTTATGCTAAATAATCGATACTGGTTATTAAATTGAAATTTACCATCTATTTCTATAAGTACATATTTATTTTTGCATTCTTTACTTTATGGTGTTACATTACGTTTTAATAAAGTTAATAATAAATATAGCGCATGTTTTAAAGATGTCTATCTGGTATATTATTTGAAATGTTTTTGAGAAATTTTTCCTGTTCTCAAAGAACTTAATGACACAATGGTGGTGAGTTCAAATTCATTATTTGTAAAATGTTTAACATAATTCTTACCTAAATCAATGTCAACGTGTATCAAAATACTTTAGGCTGTAAGGTCCATAAACCGATCATACGAAGAAAAAATATGACAAATAGTTTTATAATTTTTATTATCTGCAATACTATTGGTTTCTGATATTTTGGATAAAAAGTGGTGAGTTAATTGCGATATATTCCTTGTATTATTTGTTCGTTCATATTTACACTTCAGTTTTATATAGAAATATAATTAATAATCCATTTATAACAACCTTTTCATAGTAATAATGTTTTGTTAAACTCAGTGGGTATAATTTTATGAAATGCTCCCGTCCTTATTATTCCCATGATTTATATCTTTCTTTTATAAAGTTC
>JAUZNK010004903.1:0-10213 GCA_035046665.1 Euphysa ruthae | reverse complement strand
ATTTTGTAAAAAATTGTAATAAATATATATATATATATATATATAAATAAATAAATAAATATATACATATATAAATATATATATATATATAAGAGTAGATATAAACTCTACCTTATAACAAAAAGGTAACTGGAAATTATCACAGTCTAAATACCTCAAAATAACTTTAATAATACACAACTTCCCTTGAAACTTCCAAACTTCCAGATAAATTTAGACCAAGGTCTAAAGATGTAAAATTAAAACCTATTTACCTCAACTTCTGAAGATTTGATAAAATGCCAGATAGTCTGTATATACCATCTACAATACCATGCTGCTCAACAACATCAGAACACATTTGCAGAACAAGAGGTACATCCCGACCTGTCTGAGCAAGATATTCTCCAAGGTCGCAACCAAACACACGTTCACGAAGTATCCCATGCTGCATTAGCTCATCTTTGCTAGGTCGAGATTTGAGAAAGAAACGCAAGAAACTGACAAACTTTCCACGCCGTTTAATTATGGGACGCGATTGAAGATGGGCAATTATCTTTTCATTGATTTCCTTTTCACCAATGACTTCAATACAATGCGACGGAAAAAAACCAACCTAAATAAAGCTTCACTCTAACTAATTTATATATTTGGGATATTCCCATTACTATAATAACCACCCTGGGCTCAATTAACCAGTTAAAATAGCATAGATAGGAGAATATCAAGCATCACCAAGAGAGTAAAAGGATGAAAGGCCACAAGGACGCATGAATAGTCATATAACAATCTAAATGGAGCTTAACAAATCAAAGAATTCTTTGACTTCAAGAACTGAATTTTAAAGAATGATTACTACTCGAAAAATTTTTAACGACTTGCATTGTTATTGTCCAATGGCAACTATCGTCCAATGGCAACTGTCGCTATGCAAGCCCAGAATAACACGTAAAAAAAAAATTAAGTATTCATTTTTAACGTTTTTTTTATTTTCACAGAGTGGAATGAAATGACCTTAACAGACTAAAGCACTTCACACTAACCTCAAAACCTTTTTTTCCACGCCACCATATTGTTTCTTCTGCAAGTGGCATATCAATAATCGATAAGAATTCTCCCACATCTAATGTCATCTCATCAGGAGCTTGAGCCTGATATCGTTTTATCACTCGCCCTGCAGCAATCGCAGGAACATTAATTGCTGAGTCATCAGCTTCCATAACAACTAGATGATTACCATGGTTATCAAGCTAAATAATATAAAAGTAATATATATATATATATATATATATATAATAAGACAGCATCAGGATCTTCTTCATCAACGAATCTACTAAAAATCCACTGCATAAGCTTATTTCAGAGGCATAGAGTGAATGGATCTGTAGCATGTGTGTGACTTTGTAAGAGGACTATCCTTTAAGTTATGGTGAGCTTATCTCAGATTTGTAGGTGGGTTTTCATAAATGATGGGCTTTTACAACGGTATATAGTCATAGTTGTGTAAGCAACTTTCTATGGGAATCATAGTTTGTAAAATTACAGTGAAAAAGACAGAACCCAATGACCTCAAACAAGTTTTATATAGACAGTGTTTATGAAAACTCTATATAAACATTGTGATAATAAGCAGAAGAGAAAAAAGAAAAAGTGGAATTTGGGTCTTTCATTAGTTACGCGAGGCCACCTATAAAACCAAAATTTTAAAAACGAGACTAGTCAAATGAACCAAAAGTAACTCATCCTTTCTTTGTTAACCCTTTGCGCGCCGATCTCAAAATTTTTTAAAATTTCGATGCAGTGAAAAAATCCCAATACCATAATTTTTTGGGATTCGCATGCTTTCACTTTGATCGCGATTTTCAACTGGTAAACGACTTTCTAATAGCCTGGAGACAAATTTTTTGAATTCTTTCAGCAGTATGTATATTTAGAATTGCTTTGTCATGCTTACAGAGGTTCAAAATACTGTGAAGAAAAATGGCCACTAAAAATTTGCGACTTCTAATTAATTTTCAAGCGATTTAAATGAAAATGAAGTAGAGATTAACTTAAAAGATGACAGCGTCATTGATTAAAACTGGGAAAAGGATCTTCTCAATTAAACTTTTTAGTGATGGAGAGGAAGTAGAGTCAGATTTTTCAGACGCTGAAAATAAGGAAAATGAAAAAAATTTCTTTTTAGATGATGTAGTTTGTTCTGCTCTAACTTCTAAAAATTCTAAAGACATCCCTCCTGGTTTTGATACCAACAAATGGGTAAATGGGGATATTGTTTTTGGGGACAATGTTCACCCATTACCAGCTTACCATTACCATTTACAGCTTTGCCATGAATTGATATTGAAATGCCAGATAATCCAAATTAGATGGATTTTTTAGATCTGTTCTTCTAACTGATGAATTAGAAACAAATATGGAACAATAACACAGCTCAATAACACACATTTATTTGTGTTCAATTCTTCCAAAAATTACCTTTTTTATGATTTTTTTTTTTTAAGATGGTGTATGGTGTGTGAGTATGGATGGTGTGATGACTTTTTTTTTTTTTGAAAAGCCAATTGTAAAACTAAAAAATTAGCCCTCACTGAACTTCCTCACTTTAATATAACAGAAGTTATGATCAATAGTGTATAGAGATTTCTTTTTTTTTTTTTGTTAAAAATGGCCGGTCTAGAGCTAATACATTAGAATTTTGCCTATGGTTTGCAGAGGATTAAAAGACCATCAGATTATTGTATGATAGTTACTTAAATAGTTACTCATACAAAATATAGCATAAATTTTTAGAGATTGATAAAAACATAAAAATAAACGACGGTCCATCATCAGCAATCCCACAATCCACAGGAAACAGGATTTTTTTAAAAATCAGAGAACAGCTAAACAAAATCAATTATTCGTGAATTTATCGCACCTCTAACCAATTGAGTACTGGTCCACAGTTTATGTTATTTCCAGAAACCTCTGAAAAACGTCTCAAATATCCTTGCAGCTGCTGGACCATTTCCTATGAAAACAAAAGCATAATAACTATCTATTTTCCATACTGAGACTTGACAATAAATTTTAATAATGTTTTCAGCTTAAAGTACCTTTTATTCTCTACATGAAAAACACAACTGAGATTTTTCAGAGCTTTATTCCATCAAACAGAATAAAAAATCATTTTTTTCAGCACTTATGTTATTAATTTTTATAATTAACTTTCATTTTCATAGCAAGGGTGTTGTGGTAGGGTCAGAATGAAATGCGACAGAGTTACTTTAATGAGATTGGATATCCTTTCTGCCACCTCAACGAAAAAATTGGTAACAATGAATTGATAGTAACTTAACAATATTCACAGTAAAGATTTATTACTTCTAAACAATTGAAATATAATCTTTAATTTATGACATCAAGACACTGGCACATCTTTCCACTGTTAATTTGAATATAAAAAGTTTAATAACTAATTTCCAAAATTTTATGAACCTGATGTGTAAATCTGATCATAACATGTTATTTGCCTAAATGACAGTATAGTGTGATTATACCTTTTTTAGTAATTCAAGATAAAATACAGAAACTCATTGGGAACATAAAACTGGTAAACGCGGAGGAAGGCGCTCCGGTTTATACTAAATAAAAGTAATTTGATATATAAAATGACCACTGATTTTATTTTCCCATTGATAACAAACTTTTTCCTCAAAATCACAAATAAACAAAATTAATATTACCAGAATTCTATTTTTACCATATCTTGACCACCAGATGGTAATTACTTTAATTTAATCTCAGATATTTTATTCAACGCAACGAGTTAAGAGAAAATAAAATTATTAAAAATAACAACAACAGTTGTTTAGAAATTGTACCAAAAATAATACTCAAGCATTTTATATCTTTTAAGGCAAAAAATAAACCAACAAGATCATTAAGTAGTCACTCTTTGCCAGATATAATATTTTTATTGAATTGACTTGTTCCTTTAAGAAGGCGTTACCAATGGTTTTAAATATTTTAAATAACGTTACGTGAAATGCAGTAGAAACATTAGAATTAAAAATAAAACAAGCTCTCTTTTGATTTCATTTCATTTTGATCTCTTCTGATTTTTGGACAGCCGAACAGTCACAAACCAATGAAAATCCAAGTTTAAACCATAATAGAAAGAACTAATACTAACCTACTCTATTTTCCTAGTTGCTAATTCCAAGAAAAGTCCTATTACAACGACTAAAGAAATTTTTAATGCATTTAATGAGTTTTTCTCAAACATACGTCTTACTAAAATTTGCTCAGGTAATTCTCATAGAAGAAAATAATTTTAAAACTTATAGCACTGAAAACAATGACAGCCAAATGTTTATTCTACATGATCAATGTGACCTGACACTTTTTCTACTTTAGATTTTTTAGATTTCCTTAAAGAATAAGTCACAAGACATTTTACACAAAAAATTTAACGTAAATGATGTTTAAGTGGAAGTTATTATTTTGAAATGTGGTTTTTGTTGTTTTTAAAAGTTGCCATTTAATAAAGTTATTCGATAATTTCAATAACAAAACCAAAAGCGCAAAAGCAGCTTAAAAAGTAAACTGAGAAAAAAAAATTGACTCACAAAAGAATATTACAAAATTAATAGTAATATAGTAATTGTGATTACATTAATGAGCCTCTTTTTAATACATGCAGATCTGCAAGGCTTGAAGCAGGAAGCTAAAAAGGAGTTAAAACTAAACTTACCGCACCGAAGTGCTACTCATTGGCTGAGTGGGTGATAACCAGATTTGAACCCATGATCTTGTGATTGGGCGTCAGATGCTCTACCAACTGAGCTATCTGGGTATAAGTAGACAATCATTGGGTCCATCTGGGTTCAGTACCAAAAAATTTTATCTTGTTGCTTTTTCTACCCTTATGAATTAAGGAATTCACAAAACCTTAACAAAAAACTAATAAACGGCACTGAGGTAAGGTATAGACATACGTAAAAGATTCCATCAGGTTGTTATAGTTTAAAAATAAAACTGTTACTGATATAAAGTAGCAAAAATGTCTGAACAGACCAATGGATATTTGTGGATTCATAGAAATTTTTTAACGACATCAAGAGATTAAAATGCAAATTAACACACAAAAATGTTTTGTTTTAAAAGGCATGTAAACACACCTAATTGTGCATCTAGAGTGGTGAAAACAGAAAAATGATATAAACAGAAGAAAAACAACCTACTAGTGACAGAGTATCGGATTCGTCTAAGTCTTTTAACATAGGCAACTTGCTGTAACGTCTGTCATATAAACACCTAAATATATATATATATAAAAATATCTCGCAACAATAATTACTCGATGAAATTACGTTAGCATAAAACTTCGTGAACAAAACTTTTAACATCGTTTGTAACATCTCGTAAAATTTTTTTAATCAAACACTGAAAGTTTCCCACACCAACTTCCGAGGAAATTACAATCAAACTGAATTATACTTGCACAATAAAAACTGTGAGAAGAATTATAAAAAGTCAAAATGGTTGTGAAAAAGTTTAAAAACAAAGTAGCATCTTATAAGAATATTTAGCTATAACATTTCTGTTTTGTTTCCTAGAGACATTGGAAATCATCTCTTATAAAATTAACAGTTGAATTAAAAAATTAACCATTGAATTAAAAAATTTACCGTTGAATTAGAAAATCAGACTACAAAAAGAGCATATTTATGAAAATGAGACTTGACCAGTACAAGAAAATGATTGAATAAATTAGAAAAAAAGTTTTTAAAGAGAAAAGATGGGCAATTCAAGGGAGCTTATACAGCGTAGAAGGTTGAAATGGCCACTTGGTTGCATAGAAAATAATGGAACATTGAAATATGAACACATGCTGGAAAAGTGACCATGAACAAAAATTGATAAAGTTGATAAAATGACAAAACATTATCTTTGAGCATAAAATGACAAAAATTTAAAAAAAAGTTAATGATTAGTTTTAAAGAAACTTTGAAAAAAGTTTTTTGGGAGAATCTGAGCATAACGAGGAAGTACAGGAATTTTTTTAGAAATCTGACTTTCAATTTGCTCCCTTTAGGACCCCATAATCCGCTGCGAACGGACAGACTGAATGACAGACAGATCGTTATAACATTTTGCCATTCACAAAAGCAACAGTGAACTGTTTATAGATAAAACAGCTTGGAAGCCATTCTTGACTCATGATATTAACTTGCGTCACTAAAATGCATGTCTAAATTTTAATCACTAAATCCTTATTTTAGTGAGAAAATTTCGCGCTCAATAACATTGAACTCAAAGTACCAGATTTATTGACGATGAAGATTTGTTTTGCGAGTCAAAATATTGTTTTTTTTTATTAAATATTGTTTTCTCGTTTATTTCATGGTTCGTTAAATATTGCTTTTTTTGAAAAATATTTCATCTTTTCCGCCAAGCTTCTGTTTTATCAACCTATATCCAGCAACAGTATTTGTGCTTGTGGCTTACTTATTCGACACATTTACTGATAGTTACCATATAAGGAAAAGGGTGAAAGGGTGATTTAATGTCACATGACCATTTTTTATCATTTGGTAATTGTCGTTTATCATCTAACTTCCATACTTAGTGGATTTCAACTGAATTTGTTTGGACCTAAGCCAACCCGTGCCGCATTAAGAGCAAAAACATTGTCAAACTTTAACTCCCGATTTTACCTCCTAGTCCCCAACAGATTGCTGATCACCATCGTGTTCTAATATGCCTAAAGCCAGATGTACCTACAAACAACCATTTATATTTCTCCACTTAGTAGTGGTCTATAAATTTAAAAGCATAAACCCACTTCAGCTTGATGCATTGCTAGCTGGAGAAAACTGCCTAAGGGCATCAAAGAATACAAAATTAATAATAAAGTCATCGTCATCATAAAAGTTTATTATTGTCAGCTTTTGCAGCACAAACCTAGGCTCACAACCGTCTCTGAGTCAAGTTAACTGTCAACGCCAAAAACTGCCATCTTATGCAGAGAATTTCAAGACAAAAATTAAACCATTCAAATATTGTCACTGTAAAATCTGTATGGAAGTGTCAGTGTAAAACTTGCATAGAGTTCATTTATTTCAGTAATCAAATGCTAGTATTCTAAAATATTCTAAATTATATAACCTCTAAAGGTTTACAGGTATAAAAATAGCAAAACAAACAAACAAACAAAAATTAAATTTACATA
Source organism: Euphysa ruthae (assembly GCA_035046665.1). Lineage (NCBI taxonomy): Eukaryota > Metazoa > Cnidaria > Hydrozoa > Anthoathecata > Corymorphidae > Euphysa > Euphysa ruthae. Next base: position 3,015 of record JAUZNK010004903.1, on the reverse strand, counting down.
TAATAAATAAATTTATAGTCAACTTGTTACTTTCACAGCTAAATATCAGAATCTCAACAACGAAATATTTTATGTAGAAAGTCATTGATTACATTTTTTTTTTTTTTAAATTGAAATAAATTTTTGATTTGTTTTGAGCAAATATTCAATTATTGATAGTCTAATCTATTTATTAATTTCTTCAAACATGTGCTTAAAATAAAAATAAAGATGAATTATTATAAAAACAATTTCTTTAAAAAGAATTTTCTTTTCTTCATAAATAAAAAAGTTTAAATGGATTCATTTTTATTTTTAAATACCTCCCTCCACTTTGTAAAAGATTAGAGAACATACTAAAAAAATATATATAAATAATAAACAATGGATTTGATATTTGTAAACTATTTCATTTGGTTAAAAACAAACTTGCAAAGAAACTCTTGGACATATTGTGTCGTTATAACATTATGTTCATCACGTTCAGAATTTAAAATTGACAAGGTACCAATTAATTAATAATTAATATAAAAAGAAAATTTTGTATTAATACAAAATTGCAACCAGGGCATAATCGCAATTTTCAAAAAAAAAAAAAAAAAATCAAAAAAACAAACCAAGTTTTGCTATAGAATTATAAATAAGAAAAATATATAAACGTTATTTAAAACAGAATAAAAATTTTGAATGAGTGGGAAAAAAAAAGGTGTAAGCTAAAATTTTTTTTTTAATTTTTCACTATTTTCTCAAGAAATATAAAACTAACATCGTAACATTGTCAGGAACAGACTGTTTTGACGTCTTTATGAAACAAGAACTCAATCCCTCAAGAACTATATCCTTGTCAACAGACATGAATTCAAAATAAAAAAATATCAAGGCATCAGTTTGACAAAAAAATTTTTTCAGAGATTATACTAAATGGTACACAACTTTTGAATGAAAATTAGGAACTTTTTCACTAGCATACATATCAAAAAAAAAGGTTACAGTGTGCTCCAGAGAAAAACAGGATACAGATAGAACCATACTCAGACTATGCAGAAGTCTGACAAGAAATATGGTTTTTTTTTTTACACATTTGTTCAATGTTTCGAGCAAATTTAGACAAAAAATTACCTGTGAAGCTGTCTGTCTAATCCAACAAAGTCGTCATAACTTCTTTTTAATGTCCATGTTTTGTTACTTGTTACTTCAATCTAAAATAAACATATTAAAATATTATCTAACTTTCATTTACGCTATTGTATAATGATGATTCAGCATATTTGGTCAAGGGTCAGTGACAAAATAAACCAATAACATCAAACAAAAAGAACATATATGAACCATTGTAACAACTAAAAGCACTATTTTTTTAGACTTTAGTTACTTATATCATATGAAAAAATATGATGAATAAAAAATAAAAAAGAAAAAACTATACCTGAGCTAACAGTGCTTTGCTACTCTTACTAGAACTAAACTATTTCAAATGAAACAAACAGAAATTTCAAGTTGTTTCAAACTTAATACTAATTCATGCTCAGAACCGAGCGGAGTTAGTCAACCATGCAAAATAAAATATTTCTTATTGCTTTTACTAAATAAATTCATTTGTGAGGAAAAACATATTATTAAACATTCTATTGATTTAAATTTCCTTTTAAAATAATATAAAACACTCATTCCATATAGGAAAATAGTCATAGAAGAAAATTTCCTATTTATCAAAGGAGTTCCTTTTTAGAGAAATCTGAAAAAGAAGAATCAGCATGAGATCATTTATTATGATTTCACAAATATACTGTATAACTTTGAAAAGATAATATTTGAACTCTTAGTGAAAGAAACAAATAGCTAAAGAATAATTCTTTCAGCGTACGCTGAAAGTTGAATATTTTCTTATAATAAGTCCAGAATAATAGGTAAAACTGTATCAAATGAGGAAATGAGTGTATATTGGCTTGCACAATGGGCAGAATAAAACTGTCTAACGTTTAGCCTCATGAAAAATGGAGAAAAAACATCAAAATAAAGCTTAAATCTCAAAGCGTTAAACGCATAAGTAATAATAGGTAATACAACGATGAGTGCCGAGGGTGAGATATTTTGTCTTCTGATTTCCTTCCTAAAGTCTGAGAACCAGATATCTCGTCAAAACTCAGTTTTTTTGAAAAACAACATTTTAAATGGTTTTTACCCTCTGTTTCTTACAAAAATCTTTATAATTATAATTAATAATAATATAAATAATATAATATAATTAAAAAATAATAATAATTTATAATTATTTTTGTATTTTTCATAAAATAAATGAGAAATCATATTATTTAAATCAGATCATTTTAAATGAATTGAAAAAAATTCAAAACTAATTGAAATGATGTTCTTGTTTTTCAAAGAATTTATTTACAGTATCACAATCAAAGTAATAAAAGAAAAATTACCATAAATCATCTAGTAATGTTCTAATCTATAGCTCTTTCCTACACATATCTCATTTTAATTACTAAATGTGAGTTACCTCATTATGAGATATCTCCTCTTTTGGAGATAACCGAGAATAAACAATTTGACATAATTATATCAAAAAATATATATAACTATAAAACATATATGTATATATATATATATGTATATATAAAATAAAATAATGTGTATGTGCATCTTCTGATCTAATTGCTTATCTGAATTGCAATTATATTTGGAAAAAACAAAACTCAATTTTATAGTCAAACCAGGTTCATTGAGTGACCAGGTTCATTGAGAGACCAGGTTCATTGAGAAACCATGTTCATACAATAGGTTGAAGAGTTTTTAAGCTCTACCCAATTAGCAATTGTTCTGGCATCAGAAGATAAGGATTAAGGAAACTTTTAAAATATAAAAAATTAATGAGTTAGCCCTTAGAATATGCAAGTAAGTATTTATTCACTATCAATAAAAAATTTACAAAACAAATGTTAAGACCGTCATTAAAAAAAAAAAAAATTACTGCATACCACAATATTTTAAACAACAGGTATTGATAGCAGGGATAAGCACAAGAAAAGC
>JAUZNK010004902.1:0-10213 GCA_035046665.1 Euphysa ruthae | reverse complement strand
CATGGTCATTTCACCAATGTCGATCACCTGGACAATCTTATTAAAGTTTTTGGTGCTATATAATCTGCTTTTAGTGCCTTTTAAAAATATATGTTTATATTTTTGCGCACTTTTTTATCTTAAAAATCAGCCCCTCTTTTCTCCCTATGCTTGCGCATGGTAGCAATTGACTTTCTTTATTTTTTTTATTTATTAATATTATCATTTTTTATTATTTTTTTCCTGTCATATCAAATCTAAAATTACTGATATAAACTTTTTTTATCGTCCTTTCTTTTCTGGTATTTAATTTTCTTTATTAAATTTTTTCCCTTGGAAAAATTAATATGAACAGTAAGCACATTGTTTGCTGTAAGCCATACATGATATTTTAATACTAAAATAATAATATAATTATTGTGGTTTTTATTATATTTTGAGGAGATTTTATTTTTTTTTTTTTTTAGCTATTTTTACCATGACACTGGTTTAAAAAACCATAAGAATCTCCCACCTTCTGTCCTCCGTTCAACAAACGAAAAACGTTTAAAGTTTTATCAACCAAACCTCTGTCTGTGTAGTGTACTGTCTGTCTGTTCGTGTTGCGTTTTTTATGCCTGTTGACCCATTTTCTCTTTGCACTAAATTTTCATGAAATTTTCTCTGATACTTGTCTAAAATGGACTCATAAGAAATGTATGACTTCAATGTATTATATGTATGACTTAATGACATTGATTATCGTTTACTCCAATGTAATCCTTTACCCTGGCACTGTATTCTTTGTACTTGAGATATATTTCCACTAACTGACTTATCTGATAATGAATTTCATCTTCTTTTTTCTTCAAACAAAATCCTTAAAGTCGACTTCTCACCTTCACCTACTAATATTTACTAATATACCAAACCTAGGTTCCTTTTTATAAATATCGATTAAAATTATTTGTTCAATTACAGAAATTATTTGTTGATGTGTGAATTCTCTTTTCTTTCATCAGTCATTAAAAAAATTGTTTTCACCAAGAAATCAAATGTTATTGTCGGGTGCCTTTACAAACACCCGTGTATGGACATAAATGATTTTAGAAATGATTTTTTATTTTTTCTTTTTAATAAAATTTCTCCTGAAAATAACCGCTTAGAGCTTTTAGGAGATTTTAATGTCGGTTTATTTCAGAGTAATACTAACAGTGAAACATCTGATTATTTTAATTTAACAACTTCTCATAGCATTCTTCCTTTGATAACACTTCAAATAGAGTTACAGATCTATCTAAAACTCTTATTGATAATATTTTCTCTAACCTCACAATTAGTGGAATCATCTCTGGTAATTTAATTCCATTTGTTTCCGATTATTTACCTCAGTTTTTTATATGTCCTGAATTAATTAAACATTTCGTTGCTCGTAAACATAACATTTATCGAAGAAATACCGGCAATTAAGACAAAAAGAACTTTATACGAGATTTTTTAGATATTGACTGGAATGATATTTTAAAGTTCGATGAAAATCATGCTAACATTTTTTTAAAAACTTTTTTCTCAAAAATAACTAATCTGTTAGATAAGTATATCCCTCTTAAAAAGATGACTACGAAAAGCTTTAAACGTACCTTGGATAACAAAAAAAATTTTAACCTCTTTCCGAAAGCGCAATATAATTCATGGTAAATTTGTCAAACTAAAAAATGATAATCTAAAAGTCAGATTTGATTGTCAATTTAAATATATGTTAGTTACTCTTATCCAAAAAAGCAAGAAAAATCACTTTTCTAGTTTTTTTTCAGAAAATTGTAATAATCTTCGTGAAACATGGAAAGTTATTAGAAATCTTATCAACGCAAAAAGTATTATCCTAACTGTTTGCAGGTAAATGATTGTTATTTCAACGACCCCTCTCTAATTTCTGAAGAATTTAATCCTTTCTTTTCTTTAATTGCAAAAAAGCTCAAATCTAATATACACTCATCTTATATAGACTTAAGAAAATATCTTTAAAATTCAAATGTTCACAGTTTCCTTGTATCTCCTGCTAGCTTTCTTGAAGTCTCCTTTATCATTTCAAACCTTAAACCTAGGAAAGCTTCGGAACCAAATAGTATACCAACAGACAGACATACTTAAGGAGTTTTCTCTTATACCCCCAAATTTTTTTAATGTCTCTTTTCAAAATGGTGTTTTCCCAAATTTTCTTCTGTTTTACCTCTTTTTAAGAAAGGTCCAAAAGTCCTATGCAATAACTATAGGTCCACCTCTGTTTTATCGCATTTTAGTAAAAATTTTGAAAAGTCTATCTATTCACAGTTATATTCATTTCTCAATTCTTTTAATTTTTTGACCGAATTTCAAATTGGATTTTTTACGAGTCATTCATCCTCTCATACTTTAATTAGTACAACAGAACAAATAAGAAAACCTCTTGATACGGGTAATTTTGCTTGTGGAATTTTTATTGATATACAGAAAGCATTTGATACTGTGAATTAAAATAATTTAATTTCTAAATATTATGGTGTTTGCGGAATTGCAAAAAACCGGTTTTTTCATATTTCTCTGATCGCAAACAGTGTCTCCCTTTAAATGGGCATGAATCTTCTCATCTGTTCATCATTTTGCTGACGACACTAACTTATTACACATCAACAAATCATTACATTCTCTTTTTAGGAAGGTTAACCTTGATCTCAAACTATATTACATTGGCTAAATGCTAACCATATTTCTTTGAATGTGGATAAAACTTTGTGAGTATTTTTGGCAAATTATCCTTGTGTTGTCAGCTCCAGGCTTGGCAAATACTTTGAAATTCAGGAAACCATTAATTAATTTGATAACAACAGTATCAGGGAAATTAAAGCTAGTATCAGAGAGGAAACTATGAAGACCAAGAAAACACTCTACAAAGTAAGCTTTCACTCTGATTCAACATGTTAGGGATACAGCAATACTTTGATGGATATGCTTGCTGAAATAAAAATTCTCAAACTATACTCATTCATGATTGGTATGTTTTTATACTTGAGCTATCATTTTAACACCTGATATGGACATCAATTGTCACGTGGATCTACCTTGTATTTTGTTTCACACAAAACAAATGACATGACCCAATGATTAAATTAGGTTCAGATTATTGAAACTTCAAAAGTTTTTCTCAAGTACGTGTTAATGTCTTTAACCCTATAAGTAACGAGTTATATGGGTCTCGAAATCGTGGGGTAGGGGGCGGGTGGTTTACACATGTATATGGCCCCTTATTGCATGTACTTTACAGGAGAAAAAAATTTCAGCATTCATAGAAGCCCTAATTTTTATGACGTCAGAATTTTTGGCCGCTATATAAGAAATTTACCTGTATTTCCAAACAGCAAACTAATCTGGAAATTGCCTCTTCATACTTTGTCTAACACAAACATTAGATATAAGAACTTCATCACTTTGGAATCACTGTAATTTCTTCTGTTCAAGGGGTCAGCTGCATATGCTGCAACAGAAAATAGTCAAACAGGATACGCTACTACTGAGGACAATCTAAAGCTAGTACAAGTATATCAGATAACTTTGTTTGCAATATATTGTCTCAGAATGGCCAAAACAAAAACATAGGAGGACTGTCATAGTGACACAATAACATCAGAGTATGGAGAAGTGAATAAGAAATCTGGAGCATGTGAAGCGGAAAAATAAAAAAGTTTCACTTTGAAGCAGACTGGCCTCTTCATTCTGACACTGTGAATGGAATGCTTCGATACATTGCTGTTGCAGGTATTATTTTAGGTATGCCACAGTATACCCAATCAAAATGAAAAAGCTTCAAAAATAATTTTTTGGGAAGTTCATTGATGGAAAGCATGACATGTGGGATCAAAACGGTATTTGGAATTCAGTATGGTGTGATATGATGATCGAGACCACTGTAATGCGCTATGGCCATGGCCCAACAAAAATGAAATGACCGACCTGCAATGAAAATATCTTGACTGTTGGTTTAAAAGTCTTCACATTTTTTGCATAATGGAAAAATACCGACTCAATTTGAAGGACAGTGCCACAACAAATAATGTTATTTACCACAAAGAGGAGGAATCAGCCAGGGTAAAAGAAGATGCACAAGGCAGAGAAAAGATCCTTGCATTTCTGTCTAATCCACTTAATACTTATCAGCATCCACCTGAGTTCGTGAACATATGTTCAGGAAAGTTCTTCACCAAGGATATTAATGACGACCAATGTGTTAAACTATGAAGTAAACAAGTAGAGATTTTCAAAATGCTTTTCCAAATGGTTTTTATAGACAACTTTTAAAAAAAATTAAGACCATGGCCATTATCAAAAAGTATGTTCCAGTGAATGATGTAGAAACCATAGAAATACACTTGATCTACTTGCGTGTTATTGCCATGTAGTTGACAATTGAAGCTATGATAGTTGAGAACATTTTCAAATATGAAATTTCACCCTTTCCTACTGTTCTGTTTAATGATGAAGGCAAAATGAAGCTGCAAAGTCAAAATCTGATATTAAGTCACTACTTGAAACAAAGGTTTCATCTCGCGGATTGACAAAAACAAACCTTACTGTTATTGATGAGTCAGCTATACTGTGGGTAGTAAACTGACCTTCAAAGGCGTTGGTGTCTGCTTATCTAGACGGGTACTTTTGCTAAAGAAACTTGATAATGGCAGAATTGGTGTTTGACCGTTATTACGACATCAGCACTAAGTCATTGACATGGAATGGACTTGGCAAATCTCAAATACATCAGCTAACTTTTCATCTTCACTTCCACCAAAAACTGTTATCCTATCAAATAGTCACATCAAGTCTCAACAGATAGATTTCATTTGCGATCAATTGCTTATTATTAATTCTTCAAGAAAATCACGATTCCATAAACGATGGTTTGATCATAGAGAGAAAAGGTTTGACAGCAGCCCATTAAGAAGCCGATGTGATTATGGTTCAGCAGGCCTATAAATTTGGACTCAGCCAAAAAATTTATCTGGGTAGTATGTGATGGACACAGATGTATTTATTCTCTCGGAATACTTTCACCACAAACTAGGATTATATACTAAAGTGTAAATGCAGTCAAAAAGTCATGAAAGAGACTTTATATTGGCTCTTCCATTATTAACTCTCGAAACATAATTCCCAGTGTTCTATCGGCACATACTCTTTCTGGTTGCCACACTGTTGCAGCATATTTGGGATTAAGCAATATAGCCATTGTCAACAAACTACACAGAGGAAAAATATTTTGGGTGATCTAGAAGGTTAAAATAAAGACATTTCGGTTGAATCTGGTTTACTAATCAGTAATTTCCACGCATTCGAGAGTAAAGACATGACTGAGTGTAGAATCAACTCTTTTTACAGTAGAACATCTAAAGTTAGGAAGACAGCACCACCATTGGGTAGTTTGCCACCCACATATGAAGCATTTTTTGAAAATGTTAAGAGTGCTCATTTTCAGTCTGCAGTATAGTTATCTGCATTGTCCCCAAATCCTCCCAACTTGGGCCCCACTAAGCATGTGTAGGAGCGAGAGGAAATAAATGAAGTACTGTGTCTGAGCGAATAAGTGCTGGAGTTTCTGCAGTACCACCTGAAGTGCTTAAGATTATCAATAATATCATCATAAAAGTCTTTCAGATAATGATGTCATTGAATTAACTGACCAGTAGAAATGTTTAGCGATTATTATTCTGAAAATAATTATTTCCAGTTTTGTTTCAGACCATTCATGCATGTGGAAAGACATATTATGTCACACATAACATTTACTTTTGTTTCAGACCATTCATACATGTGGAAAGACATATTATGTCACACATAACATTTACTTTTGAGCTATTATTTTTGGTTATGGATTTCATGGCAGTTTAGTTCTATTTCAAGATATATGTATGTTTTTTTTTTTATTTTCTATTATGGCTTAGATATTGAGGCCTTTTAAATGATTTACATTTAAAAAATCAAAACAATTTGCAAATTGGTATCCCAAATTTGGTTTAAAAACGATGATATACAGTATAAGGTGGATAAATTTTAATTTTTTAATGGCCATTTGTACCTTAATTCTTATATTTGCAATATTTTAGAGTCTCTGTTCAGATTTTACTTCAAAGTTGCATCAAAAAGAGATACAAAATGGTTATATTTGCTTGAAATCGCATTTTTTTAAATTTTTTGCTTGTAGAAAATGAAGCCATTTTAGATTTGGTAAATTTTTTTCAAAACGCTCAACATCTGGTGATTGGTATCAAACAGATTTGGATTCAGCACTAAATTTTGATTGAGAAGAGCTCATAAAATCTACTGCACCGAAAATTGCAATGTTATCTGAAAATTCCACTGGAATAATAGGGATGACAGTGCATTTAATCGCAAATATAACGTGGTTTGTAATTTTTAACCTTTTTTTTTTAGACTATGTTTATTAAAACCAACAGAGAATACTTTAAAATAGTCCCTGGGCTTATCAAATAACAAAGGAAAAAACCCCATGAACTTATCTACAGGTGACCATATCCTATTGTCACTATCAATATATTACCTAATTTTTTTAACTTCACATTAGGATTAATCAAAATGCATATGTATGGTCAAAAATCGTTCATTTTTTTCATTTCACCTTACCCTAAACAAAGATAGCTATTCAGTAGCTAAGTATTACTATTATATTAAGAAAAAAGGTGTCTTATCTAGGGGTAGTGTATATGTTAACTCAAAAGCTGTAAGGAAAAAGAACTTTTTGAAAATTTTACAAAAAAACATGGGAAGAATTGGTCCTTACAGCGTTTCCTGCCCTGAAAGTCTTTAATAAATTGCTCACGCTAGAAAATCGTTGGCCAGGGAGAGAGTTATAGCGCCCAGAAATTTAAAACAAACATGATTGTAAGAACGAAATTTTAAATTTCACGTTATAATATGAAGATTTTTCAACTTCCAAAACCTAACTTTTAAAGAAGTATTTTCCTAAATATAAGCCGATCAGGATATTTTTGAAAAATGCTTTAAAAAGCTTAATAAATCAATATAAAAATTATATAATCATTTAACTTTGGGTAAACTAATGAATTTCCAAAGAAATCATAAATGTGTTTAAGTTTGGAGATGACAAACTTTTTGTTTCCGACATGTTTATAGCTTTCCGCAATAATTTCTTTCTAATCTTTTCGATATTTTTAATATAAATAACTGAAACAAATGCTTGCTAATGTAACAACAGCTCTTAACACCTCAGGTCAAAAAAAAAAAATTGAGTATCATTAATGGAGGCTGCTATAATGATAAGACATGCGATTCTTCCCAAAGAAAAAGAATTGCATTCCTCTCAATAAATATTATATTTTCTTCAATTTACACCAGTCACTATTATATACCATATTCCGGTATGAAAAATATGCACCAGACACGCGGTTTTCCAAGCTTTTAAGAATGTTTATACGCCATAGATAACTTATACCAAATCTATTGCTTTCTATCTTAAGTTTACAATTGTTATCTTCCTTGTTTATCTTTCTGATTAGCATCAAAATTCCTCGCACCTGTATCTCAATATTATGTACAATCAACTTTATTGCATGTGTTTAAATCTAACCCAGAGTAGCCACATTACGTATATATGAGTCAAATATTCATGATCTAGAATCAGACTTGTTTTATATACCCAAACCTATCTTTATCGTAAATCATTTTATCTCCTATAATCTATGCATTCGCTCCACCAATAAAGATGTTTCACACCACGTAGTTAATATAAATATCGGCTCATTTTATGATACTATAACTGTATCCTTGACCTCAATATGAATTTTTTTTAAAACGTGCAGCAGCAAAATATTTCTAATATCGTATCGTTATTTTTCTATTTCAATTAACTTTAATCTAACCAATAATGTCATATAAATACTTTTTTATTCAATCAGTTTTGTATATTCAACAATGTTATCTCTAAACTAAATAAACATCTCTGTAAAGAAGAGCATATTGTTATTAAAGTACACCTATATTTAAATGGGCAATCGAAGCATAGGAAATAAACTTTTGATGTAGGGTTGGAATAAATTCATATTTGTGTTTACTTGTCTATAGGTGTGATTAAACTAAAGGAATCGACTTTTCAGAAAGATGGCTGATACAGAAACTCAACTAAGAAATGCAGCTAAAGATGGCGATGTGAACACAGTTAAAAAACTTCTAACAGAAGGAGTTGCACAAACGGCAGATGAAGTAGCTTTTTTTCATTTTATTTGTGATTGTCTTATTCGAAATAGTCAAAATATCTCTCAAAAGGAAAATATTTGCTTCGTATGATGTAAGAAACATTTTTGGCGTCTAAAATATCTCTCCAAACCTTGCTTAGATTGTTCACTATAAAATTTCCATGAACATATAGCAGTGTTTCAATCTAACACTGTAATCCATCTTTTTTTTTTGGAGATCAACCCTAGCCATTACTCTTCTAACAAATTTTAAAATCCAGAAAGTTATCAGAAAAATAAGAAGCCTCCTCTACTCTCTTAAAATTTTGACTTTTCTGTTTAAAGTAGTCGAGCTTCTTTTACAGCCGAGGTTATTTTTCAAAATGAACACAGCTGGGGTTTATTCGAATAACGGCTTCTTTGAGAATAGGGGCTCAAGCGACCAATGGTATTAAGCGAAAATGTTAGTAAAACCTTTAGATTTTGAAGAAATAGGGAAATGTTTACTGGATCGTTGATATTAATCGTATATTTTATATTTTATATATGCAGCTGCATTGTAGAACACGAATTAATTAAGACTTTATATGATCTTGTTTTAGGCGGGCGACACTCCTTTACATTTGGGTACATCTTCTTATATTACAGAACCGCGATATGTTGAAGTCGTACTTCTTTTGATAGATGCTATGGGTGATGTTAATCAAAGAAACAAGGCTGGAAACACCCCATTACATAATGCTGCGTCTAACGGAAACCTGGAAATTCTAGAAATACTTCTGGAAAATGGATCAGATATTCAAGCGGAGGGTCAGGTATAGTTTTGATTGATTTTTTTTTTTTTTTTCTTTTTTTTTTTTTTAATATTTTATGAAATAAATACAAACATGTTTAGCTAATGTAAAATTTTGAAATTTTCTTTCACCAAGGTCTAATAATTTTGTTAATAAATAACTATCAGTTATAAATTTTGCTGTGCGAAGGTAATTTAGCTGTTTAACTAGATAAGAAATCTCAAAATTAAATTTAAAAAAAAAAAAAAAAAAGCAAACCAATTGTCATATAAAATTTTTGTGGGCGTTGAATATTTTGTGGGCGTGTTATTTTCATTAACTTTCTTTGGGCATGTATTAAAATGGAGACATTCAAATATTTCACCGTTGCCGGTTAGCTCAATCGATTAAAAAGGCTGGCTATATTTCTTATTTTCTTTTCGTTCTCAGGATATGCGCTTATGTGATATAGCTTAGCTTCTACGTTATCTGTATAATATCTCTTAAAAACATTTGCGTTGTTTTTTTTAGTTGAGTATGCGCTATTTGACAAAAAGAACGAATTATACTATGGATTCTTTTTTGTTAGATAGCTTTCAGCGGCTTACAAAAATATATTTTTTAAACCAATAGTAGATCTTTGCCTGATGTTGATTTTGAAAGGTTGATAACAAGAGCTTTTACATTAAAATTTCCAGAAATATTTTGCTCTGTACCAAAACTTTATTCAACACAGGGTAAAGATTTTCAAAGAAGCTTTGGAGAGTGAGATTGTAGTAAGTAATCGGGGAGCAAACGACCATAATATTTTTTTGGTGTGTTATAACATCAAAAAATATTATATTATCAAGTTATTAAAATTATGATTAAATTGACAGCAGTATAATTCAATCTTATTACTGCTGTATTCTCAAAGCTTTCTTTTATCTATAAATAAATTTGTTTGTATTTACATATATAATTAAAAAGAAAAATTTTGGTAATGTTTTTATCATAACATACTTTGTAAGTAAGTATTTAGATTTATCAGTAAAATAGAAGATTTTCGGAACTTATTACAACAAGATTTAAAAACCATAACTTATATAAAGTGAAAGAGCATGAAGTGCGCCCATTATTTTTATAGCTTGGAATGGTCCCTCTGGGTTTGGCAGCAACTAAACGACACCATGCTGTGGTGAATGCATTGGTAAAGAAATTGGTTGATAACAAGTCTTTTTCAGATAAACAAGTCACAGTAAGTCG
>JAUZNK010004901.1:0-10214 GCA_035046665.1 Euphysa ruthae | reverse complement strand
AATAAATTACTTTCACTTCAACGGTCTGCTCTAAGAATAATAAACTTTCAGTCTTTCCGCTCTAATGCATCATTTTTCATGTTTCATAGTTTAAATATAACTTTGTTCTTGAATCTTGTTAGAATTTTCAATCTTATGTTCGTATACGATTCTTTTAAAAATTAAGTTCTGGTATCAATATTTAATTACTTTTCTGGGAGTCTCTACACTCATAATTATGTTACCTGTGGTGTTAATAATAGAAAGCTAGCTCTACCATTATTTAAAGCAGTAAAATAAGGTAAAAGCTCAATAAAATTTCATTGTACTGCTGAATGGAACAAATCACTGAATCATTGAAGCGTGTTCAATGTTATAACCTTTAAAAGTTAAAGGAGTTGTAATACCTATATGTTTTTGTCAATCTCGTCCCTGTCAAGCCAATGAAGCTTAAACTGAAATTTAATAAATTTATGAATGCATTTCGACGAAATAAGCATTTAGCAAAGAAATATTTATATGTAAGACTGATATAGAATATGTATATGCATATGTATGTATAGAAGTATCATTAGAAAAATTAGAAATTCAACAAAATTCATTAATGTTTAAATATTTACAGTTTATAGGTTTAGAAGATTGATGGTCATCTTCTGAAGCTTGAGAAGTAAAATAGTCATTATACTTTTTAAAAAGTTTGTTATTTTCACATGATGGGAAAAGGTAGAAATCAGAAGATATATCATTTAAATTTTGTCGTTTGAAAGCAAAAACTTTAAATCCTTATCGGTTATATCACTGAATGGAAATATTTCACTAAAGCATATTAAACAGAACCAAGTAGAGCAATTTTTGTGTAGCTTTTTCTTGTAATTGGTAATCATTGTTATTCAGAATATCAATATTATATCAGAACTTTTTACGAATGTCTAAGCTACAATTTTTGAATTCTTAAAACATTTTTTGGATTTAATAAGAAATACAAATAACGATGGTTACAGAAACCTATGTGTTATTTATATAACACTTAACAAACGCAAGAATAATTTAAAAAATCAGAAAAATATATGTTTAAAAAAAAAAACAAAAAATAACACAAACTTAGATATGTGGTAAGTTTATCCACAAATGACATATCAGTGATCAAAATAAATTTTTTATCTTAAAAAATTTTATAAACTTAAAAACTTTTCAGAAATTAAGATTAAACCTGGAGTTCTGAAACTCATCTAACATTGTGTATTTAGTACAATGGAAGATTTGAAAAAAAAGAAGTCTAAATAGTACGTTTAATAAACTTGAGCAGATTTAATAACTATCTGGTGCCTGCCATCAGCAAAATAAAGAATCTAGGAGTTTCTCATTGCCAAATGTATGTCATTTAATGTATATAAGGAAAAAAAATGGACTTAATATAGAGCCTTTTTGCTTAATGTTTTCAACAGACTCAAAGTCAAAATCATTTATATAAACTAATTCCTATCTGTAAGGTGTGATATGAACCCATTTTTCAAGTCACCCTCATAACATCATAATAATGAAATTTATTTCATAAAATTTTTTAAAGTCAATAAATATGCCAAATATCAACTATAAAGTTAGGAATGTTATGATGGGACTAGCTACAGATTTATTTTTGGTTGAAAAGGAAATATGATTTTGAATATGTGTTTTTTGGGGTAAATTATTATGAGTGGAGTTAAAGAGATACAGTTAGAAAAATGGCTATTTTATGTAGGTATGTAAAAGGCTTTGTTTTGAAGTTATTTTCTGATAGTTGAGAAAACTTATTTAATTTGTTAAGGTTTTCTGTAGAATGTTTGATGCCTTCATATCAACAATACTTTTTGAAACAGATGTTAGTTGTTTAATATTGATAATACTACAGACGCCTTCCCCATTTTTTTGCATATTTTATATACAGAAGTAAACTGACAAATGTAAAAAAATTAAAAATGCAGTCAGTCTTAAAAGTTAAAAGATAATGAGTGAATTTATAGATACCTACCTCCAACTCTGTAAATATTTGATGCCGGTAACATTTTGGACACCTTAGTTGTGTTCTCATATTGTTTACCAACTTTAGAAGTCATTTTACTCCAGATTTAACAAATAAGCAATTTTATAAACTATACCTAAAGTAAAGAATTTTTGAATAATTTTATGACATTAAATAAAATTAAATAACGTAGTATCTATCTACCCGGTTAAAACAAATTTAAATGGTAATATTTAGAGCGACAGAGTATTAAACAACAATAGTTGTTTTCTAAATAGTTGAATTGAATTGCAGTCGTGTGTTATATAAAATCCCCCGCGAAGGTGTTTCACATTCAAATGTGTGAAGGTGCACAACTGTGTTATAAGAATAAGTGTACAATTTAGTTGGAGCCTTCTGCTTAAAGGCTGGTTTATACTAAAAATGGAAATAAACAAAAATGGAAAAATTGCTCAGCTTAATTCACAGAGCACGCGTTAACCATAAAGTGAAAGAAAAATTGAATAATTTCTTTTATCGATAGTGTGCGATTTTTTTGAACTTGACGATCCTGAATTGTAACTGGATAGCTCAGTTGATAAGGAATCTGACTCGCACATTGATAAGAGTAGTGATACACTTTTAAAAAAAAAAAGAAAAAAAATCTGAACTGCTTCCATCTTTTTATGCAAATCAGCAAATTGTATCTTTCCATCTCATCCGGCTGTCTTGTTGTTAAAAATAAATTTGCGTTTGAAAAAAAAGAGCACATAAAAAGCTTGGCAAGTTTAGCGCAAAAATTTTTTGTCAAAATAATATTTTCATTGTTGCAAGGTGAGTAAGTAAGCAAGTACTCTTTATTTTGATTGATTGTGTTCGATTATCGATTTTCGATATTCAATTATGTACTTTTTAATTTCGGATGAAGATCAGAAAGATCTTATCATCGAATAGGGCAGGGGCTCAATTTAAAGCTCCAATTTATGCTACGCCAACAATCAATAACGCAAATATTTTGTTTTTGCTCTCGAGTGGATTTCAACCCATGACATTAACAATTAAAAACAATTAAAAAGGTATATAATTTCAAATAAATAATATTAATTATAATAAATAAACAATTAAAACTTATTGTCTACAAGTTTTGGAGTTAAAGTGTGGACTTTCCTTTAAATTTAAATTCTAAAAATTTAAGTTTAAATTTAAAAATTTATGGTATAAGGTAGGATTTTAGGAGGTTTAAGAATGCACCCTGCTCTAAAACTACATGAGGAGGTTTTTATTACAAATATATCGTGCATAAAAGATTCAAAGAATTTAAAGATTTGAAAACTTCAATCAGGAGAAATTCAGGGTTCCTATGATAATGTTTCATGGGATCCAGTGACGTTTAAAGCCTCATCAAAAGGAATTTGAGGATTATCAAGTATGATAATTTTGTGCGCCAAATTAATAAGTTTGTTCGCAGATTTACTATAAAACATCCAGATTAGGGGTCAATAGTTAAAAACAGATAAAATAAACGAATTTCCCAGGCGGGTAGCTTTTTCCTGATTTAGACTGTTACGTATACGATCAAGGGCTAGAATGTTAGTTTACAATTTTGCATATTGATTCAGATTGAGGCAAAAAATTAATGGGGTTATCAAATATTATACCGAGAAGTTTAACTGCCAATGAATTTTGAAAAACATGGCCATCAACTAATATATCAGTAACTGAGTAAAATCTGTCACCAATGCTCAATTACTAAAATTTTTCAGGATTAGCAACAGTTGCTGGTAAACCATTTTATGGCTATGTTTACATAATATTTAAGCTTTTTAGGTAAATTATAGATAGAACAATCATATGCCGATATTTTGTTATCGTCTGGAAAATTACAGATTTTTGATTCATCGATAAACATTAGTAAATCATTCACAAATATAGTAAACAGAATAGTGTCAAAGTATAGATCTTCGTGGGACAACAAGTAGGACTGGTAGCCAATCACTGAAAGATGAGCCAACATGAAGACGTATTTTTTAGACTGAAAGATAACTAAATAAAAATTCCAGACTACAAAATTTAACCTCATATACCTCTAGTTTAGCAAAAAGCAGATCGTGAGGCAATGTGTCATACATCTTTGATAAGTCCTTTAACAAAATTACAAGTTTTTGATTATAGCCAATTTTTTTACCACTTTCTAAGAAGATTAAACAAAGCATAATGGGTGCTGTAGCATTTTCTAAAGCCACATAGAAACTTTGAGAGTTTAGTTTCAAAATATTTTACGTGTTTGATAAAAATAAGACGTTCAAAGGCCTTTGAAAGTGCTGGAAGCACACTAATGGGTCTATAGTTATTGGCATGTGGCTCAGAGGTATGTCATACGCTTTGCATGCGCTAAACCTGCTATCCTAGCCTTGCAGTGGGTGGTCATCTCTTAATAAGTTCGACTTTCGATGATCTCCCGCCATTATGGTAATAATTAAATTTAAAAAAATTCGTTTTATCTGTTGTGCTGCCTTTGTGCTGCCATTGGTCCACAGAGAAAATATTAGCCATTGTAAGTTTGTTTGCAAATCCCCAGATTTTAAACATTCTTTAAAGCATTTGGCCAATGATGGAGAAAGTGCCAATGATGGCAGCCAGGATATTCCCATCTGTCTTCTTTTGACTTTTTAGCTTAGCTATTTCTCGAAAAACCTCGTGTGAACTTATTTCTTTGAAGGAAAATAGATTTGTTATCTTACAGTTATTTCGAAATGTTGGTATCCTTAGGTGTTGTCTATACTTTTCGATAGCGGTTTGAATTGGATCATGATTTGATAAAATAAAGTTAGGTTTCCACTTAGTGATATTTAGGCCGTCAGTTAGTGTTATAGTAATGATTAAAATTACTTGCTAGCTGTTTGTCATTAAAAATTATTTCATATTTTTCAACTAAAATTATTTTTTCTTCAGAAAAATCAGCTCTATTCGAAAATAAAAGCCTGAAAGTTTTCCAGAATGATTTTAGCGATTTAATATCAGTAGACTCAAAGTATGACTTTTTGATTTTTCTGTTCAGATTTACAATAAAATTTTTTGAGACTTGTAATTTTTCCGATCGACAAATACGCCAGATTTAATAGTTATATTTTTTAGGAGTGGCCTCTTCATGGTTGTTTTTCGCAATAACTTTGTTATATGTGTGAAGTTATTTCCTCGAAAAAATTTGGTTTTGAAAGGGACATGAAAGTTAGGAATTTAATAAAAACTTCATCGAGATAGATGTAACTGAGAAAGCTGTTCTGATTGAAGTAAAAAGTGAGATCTGATAGGAAATTTTTGTTTGAAATTTTTGTAACATTTGTATGGATATTGTTTTGGTGGGAGTCTTACAAAAGTTGATTTAAGCATTGTGTAGACTAAGGAATGGTGGTCACTAATACCTATTTCGGAAACTCCGGTACGTGGGAAAAACCATCTTATGTTTTTTAGAAAAATATCAATGCATGTGTTTTATGCTGATTTCCAGCAAGTTTTGAGAGAATGAATATTATGAAAGCAGTTAGTATAAAGAAAGTCTTGTAGTCTAAGGTTTTCAGGTAATATTGATGTCACCCGTAAAGAAAATATTATCATATATTCAACAATGAAATTCTATTCTATTCTAGTCAGATACATCAAATCTATATGGGTTTTTATACCGTTGAAGTTAAAATTGAGAAGTGACAAACGAAACATTGAGTTTAGTTTCAGAAATTGTTAAAGTATCAACTTTACCTTTAAGGAGATATTCATTATTATTAAACTTATCTCTATTGGAATATGTGTTATAATGGGGTATAGGAGTGTTTAAGACGTAATTGGCATAATTTTTTATATAATAATTTTATATATTAATTAATAATTTTATATATCAGGCAAAAATACAACACTCATAATTTTTCTGTGGCTTTGTTTGAGTTTCACTCGAGCTTGTTAAATTGATTATTATTATTCCGAGAAATAAAATAAATGTTATTAACCTTAGAATTAACTGGAAAAATAATATTAACTGTAACTTATGAGACTGTTAGTCAAATCAGGGTTTAACCATTTATTACAACAATAAGGTTATCAGCAAAAAAATTTATCCCAGTGTCTGCCAAATTGACACCACAATGATGTAGATGTCCCTTGGAGATTTTATCATTATTAAGGTAAAGGATACCATTTGATCCACACATACTTTTTTTAAAGTCTATTAACATATCCTCTACGTAGTTCAGTATCAGTAGATCTGTGATCTATAGTACTAGAGAAAACTTCTTTTCAAACACAATTAGACCTACATTTTTTACCGATTTCTTTTTCTTCGTTTTAAACCGTTCATGTGATTCCAATATCACGGATTTTCTGCATGAGGAAAATCTATAAACGTATTTAAAGGTTTTGATTTAGCACCAGGAAGTGGAAGTATTGTGTATTACAATTTGGAGTAACTTGTTAAAATGCTTTCATTTAATACGCCTAAACATAATATCTGAAAACAGGGCAGCTTTCTTAATAACTCTCTATGGTTTGCTGTTTTTAAAAGAGTTACTAGTTTTAGTGTTGTTAGTTGCTTGTGCGTATGTTTTTTCACCAGGTATAATGGAATGGACTGTGGTAATTGTTTAAGGGCTTTATATGGATTGTGGGATTTAAAATTTGGAGCTTGATTTGCTTTACTTATTTTAGTAGTTTTTGATGGATTCTCCAGATATCAGACTCATTTTTATTTTGATTATTACTTTTTATACAATCAGGAAATTTTGCTTGTATCTTGTCATTTAATAATTCAGTTATAGTATTTTTAGATTTTAATTTGCACTTTAGCGTTTCCACTTCAATATTTTATTGGGAATTATTGCTTTGTGCGCATTTTAAACTATCTTTAAGCGATTAACTAAAGCTTAAATAACAGGTTGAACATGCCAAGTCAAAATGTGATTGAATCAGTACGTTGCAAAAGCAAGACTTGTATCTTTAAAAATAAATTATATAAATTCATTCCATTATAGATATCTATTAAATTTTTACCGTTTTCCCAACATTAATTTTAAATTTATTTGCTCCTTTTTCATTCTTAATATTATTTATTTTTAAGAAAACAACATTGAGTGAATTTTTTTTTTAATTTCTATTATTTTGCATCGTTTTTCATTATTATTTCCTTTTATCTTATTCCTGTAATGAAATATAAGTAAAAAGAAAATTTACAATTTTCGATTTGATATTGATTCGATATAGATTTTAAGAAAATTAGTGGTTTATTAAATTGGAATTTTTAAATAATGAAGTTCTGGAAAGTATTATGAAGGTTTTGAAAGTTTGAATTTGTAAAAATCAGAATTACTGATTTTCAATATTTTTAATTCCAAAGTTGCTCTGCAAATACGAATACATTCTTGAATGTTCTTTGTGTAAAGCTGTAGTGGAGGGATTAGCAGATAGACAGATAGTGTTTTTAAATTTATGTGGTTATTCATAAATTTTGAAGTTTTAACAGAAAATTATTCATGCTATACATATTTTCAGGTAGTTTTTGTTTTGCATAAGAAGCAAAAAAAAAAAAAGGATTGGGTTTATGCTTTGGTATAAAATTTTCATTTTGGATCATTATCTTTTTTCGTAAAAACTCCGATTTTGCTTAAATAGAAAAATCAAATTAAAAAAAGTTTTGTTTTTACTTGACACTACTAATCTTTTCATTAAAATATTTGACACTTTTTTTTTTTTTTTTTTTTTTCTGCTTAAAATTTTTCTTTTATATTCTTCATTGTCTGCAGGTGTTTTTCAAAAGGTCTCTCTGAATTTGTGTAACTTCATTTGTTTTCCACTTGCCAATATTTTCATCTAAATGGATATCTTGTAAATTACTATAGTAATGCAAAACACATTCTCGTACTTTTTTTTACTGTATTGGTATAACTTTTCTGTTTTTAGGTTTTCTTTAGATCTGTTAACAGCAATATTTTTATAATCTTAGAAAATTTCTTATTTTTGAAAAGCTGCTTATTTCACAGTTTTGAGCGTTTGCAGTTCATTTCATTTTTAAAAAAACGCGATAAATTTACCCAATTATATTGTTTATGTCCAAATAATTGTATTGTTTTATGTCCAAATAATTGTATTGTTTATCTCCAAACAATTGTAATGTTTTATGTCCAAATAATTGTATTGTTTATGTCCAAATAATTTTGTATTGTTTATGTCCAAATAATTTTATTGTTTTTATCGAAATAATTGTCTGGTCTATATCCAAATTAGTTGGAATCTTAGTCCTAAAACTGTCCAAACCTAGGAAAGATTTTAATGCTAATGAGTTGGTAATAAAATTCTAAATCCAAATTGAATTTTTTACTTACACTTTTTTATCATTACCTGCTATGTACACGCGATTTATTGAACAACAAATATACGCGTTTTAATCTAGAACATGCAAAATTCTGTTGAGGCACATAGTGTTTAAAATTGTGTTGTTATCGTGACTTAAATGTTTTGCAGTGTATGAGTGATTTAACATAGAATAATAAAAAGAGTGAACGGGAGTCTGAGGTTTTAGCTTATATTTTCCCAAGGAAATGCTAATCGCTATCAAGCATTGGTATAAATTTTCAAAGATAGGTAGGCTCGTATTTTACTTGGTAAAACCAGACAAAGAAACAATGTTTAATTCATGAACCAGTGATAATCTGCAATCTTGGAAAAAATTAATGAGAATTATAAAGAAATTCGAATATTAACCATACCTCAAGTATGAAAAAATTATAGTTGACATTTAGACTTTTTAGGCTTTCGACTTTAAAGCTTCAAAAACAAAAACCCTTTAAGTGTATAAACATCGTTAAAGTTCGTTTTAACGAGAAAATGGAGCTATTACCTTGCGATATCGAACTTTAAAGTTGCAGCTGTTCAAAATCAAGAAAAGAAGCATCAGTAAAACGACAGACTTATGTAGCAAAGCTTTTTTAGGTGGAATAAAAAAGGCAGGAGCTCTTAAAACATTGACTATGGATACTCCATCTAAAAATTAGAGATTTCGCTATGGTATGACAAAAATGAACCCTTGATAAAAATAGATCACAACAAGATGATTCGCTCACACAGGTGCTATGGAAAGTAAGTTTTCTTTGATGAACATCAATATTTTTTTTCGTTTCATTCATTAGTTTCATTTTAATTATTTGATGTTAGAAAGAAATATTGATCAAGAATGGAATAAAATGTTTTTTCCCACTGAAAGAATTTTATAAAATCGTTTTTCATCATGATATCTCAAACAATGTCCCGCCAATCTTCACTTCTTAAGAATCGCTTTCATGACCTAACCTTTTTATTTCGTCAACGCATGATTGCTGGTAAATTTTCTATGTTAAATAAACAATGAAGAGTGAATGTTCCGTTATTTGTTAAAACTGTAGAAAATTTAAAGATATTTTTTGTATTAATTTAGTTTTTTTCCTTTTAGTTCTGAAATAGATTAAAAGTATTATGACAAGCAGTCTTTTCTGTTCAGTGCCGTAATCTTAGATTTATATTTATATATCCTTGTTCAAGAATTCATATAATAAGCACATATGTTGACCAATCTTTGTTTACCAAAAGCTTCTGAGCTCCTCTACCAAATTTAATGCTTAACTTAAATATTTGAATTAGACGCGACATAAAATCAGCCGTATAAATAAAAATGAGACAAAGAACAGAAATTTGATTCTTTTCACTGTGACATTCTTGATAACCAGGCCGTCTGGATATTTTCTTATTAACCATTTTTCGGATTTTTGAAAAGAAAGGCATTATGAGTAGGAAGAAACTTTGTTAATTTTACTGCGAAAACTCACGCTGTATTAAATATATGTGTATAATTTTATTTAAGCAGAAAAAGCAATCCGGCAATTTGTATTAAAAGGTCGATTTCGTAATATTATATTTAATAACAATAATTTCCTGGTCTAGAATCTGAAATATTATTTATGAAGGTAGGAGGTCATAGACATATAAGGAATTCATGTCATCATCAGTTTGCAAATAAATGGTAATTGTTATGAAAAACAATAGTTTTTTATTTTGCATCAAATTCCTGAAGAAGAAGGGTGTGAAAAAAACAACAACAACAACATGGCAAAAAAAAATTTTTTAAATGGAGGAGATAAAAAAAGGTTGAAACTCAGTCACAAACTAATAGTTTTTACAAAAAGATAACTGAAGTTTTTTAACTATGCTTCGTTGAAAAATTCTCTTTTCACATCCTTACCGA
>JAUZNK010004900.1:0-10215 GCA_035046665.1 Euphysa ruthae | reverse complement strand
TATCATAAATAACTGATTTATTACAAGGGAAAATAAGGAAGACATGTATAAATTTGAAAATTCAAAGAAACTGCCACCGTGACTATGATAAATGCAGCCACATCAACAGTCTGCGGAGGTCAAAAAAATTTTTGTTCGCTTGTATG
Organism: Euphysa ruthae; assembly: GCA_035046665.1. NCBI lineage: Eukaryota > Metazoa > Cnidaria > Hydrozoa > Anthoathecata > Corymorphidae > Euphysa > Euphysa ruthae. The sequence continues at coordinate 10,069 of JAUZNK010004900.1, read as the reverse complement.
ATAGACCATTCAAGTGGCTTTTGTCATAGGGGTGATTTTTTCCCCATAATGTGAAAAACCGGAAGACAGCGTGAATAGCAGTATGTGATGATCTGATCCCATTCTTAAAACTTTATTGTAGGTTCCGATATTCTCGACAGATTTATTTTTTATTAACCAGAATTTAATCTATTTATTACTTAGAACCGTCTGAAAGTTATGTCCACAACTTACCAGATCGCTTCTGTGTTTGTGATGATGAAATTTGTTTTTGCAGTTAGTTTGATTAGAAAATATCTACTTTTGTTTGTTATGTAGAAGATCCAATTTGATACAGAGTGAAGATAAGTTACACTGCCTCACTGGTCTTACATAAAGAAAAGACTGTGAAAAATGAGACTGACGTAAATAAAAATGTCTTTGGAGTGAATACTTACTGTTACGTAAAATAGAACAATTTACTCAAATGGATCTTAAATAAATGATAAAAATAGAAACATATTATTTTAAATAAATGTTATTTGGTATAAAGGCATAAAGCCAACAAACAATATATATATACTATTTGGAATTTATTTAATGGAATAATTTTGTACTAGATTTCAAAACTCCAATTTTGGAGATTTGAAGTAGAAACTAAATTACTATCAATGGGAGGTGCATTGAAAAATTTAAGAATTCTTTAGAAATCAGAAAAAAAAAATTTTTTATAGTTATTCAAATAAGAAAATCAAGAGCTTTTTTAGGATGAAATAGATGCCCCTCAAAAATTAAAATAAAAAAAAACAAATAATTAAAAAAAAAAAACATCCAATACCACTTCAGTCAGAGTATTACTTTGAAAAAAAAAATTTTTCAGTTTAAAATAAAAAAAATGTTAGAAAAAAAAAATTCTATATTTCTGTAATTTTTAGTTTTTTTTTTATTTTTATGTTCTATGAGCCAAATTTTATGCTCTTTTACACTGTATTGTTTGTTTCCGCATTATTAGACCCATATTTAATTTAAATGTTATTTCAACATCACTGTATAATTTTTACCCGAAAATCCTATAACAGTTTTCTCCTGTTTTGTGTGTATTTCCTCATGCGATATACTTCCATTCTGCAAGTTAAATTCTGTGAATTATATTAGCCATTTTAAAGAGGGTGTACAGAGTAAAGAGATAAAATGTGTTTTTAGTGATTTTAAAAATTTTAGGAGAGTGAAAGTATAAAAAAATGCCAAAGATTTCTTACAACAGTTTTCTTAAAAAATTATGTACATATGGCCGGAAAACTTATTTAAAGATTAAAATGTTTGTGTAATCTCTATAATAATTAATAGCCTTAAATGATGCACCTTTATACCTGGATTTAAACAATCATAATTAGTTCTTCATTTTATTTACTCTATGAAGTAGCGAAAAGCTCGTCAACAATTGGATCATGATTTCAAAACATGATTTAATCAAGCATTTTCATTGGTTTTTCGACATTATATATTTTTGATTGGTCATTTTTAAACATTAGAATACACATGATATATTTAAAACAAAAATAATAACAGTGCAGTGTTTTCAACAAATTTTGTTTATATCTTTGTTTTTATTATAGTCATAAAATACATATATGTATTTTATGACTATATTTTTATATAAGTGTCTTTATTTAATTCTAGACTCCATTTTTAGGTTGCCACATCCTAAAATATGTACCAATTAGCCAAATCCTTAGTCTCTATAATAATGCTCTTAAATAAAAAGTGTAACAATCCTTACATGTATTTTACATATTTTTTAATCAAGCATTTTCATTGGTTGCTGCAATGCCAAATGCCATCAAAAGAACCAAAAACAACTTGACGGAACGATATCAATAATAAGATTATTTTCATTGGTTGGTTTTAAACAATAATATAAAAACGCTATATGCACCAACTAGCCAATTAGCGAAATCTTGGTAGGTATACAGCTTGTAATAATGATAATGGATTGGTATGGATACCATTTATAAACTACCATTTGCTCCTTATACAATATTAAAATGTCCATATCAATAATTAAAATAGTTATATATTGATAAAATCGTAATTTATTATGAAATATTTATTATATTATGCCAATTATAAAGCAGCCATTCATAGCAAAAATTTCAAATAGTTTTTAATGTTACATTACAATTCATCAGGATATACTCAGATAAGAATCCATGGATTTATATTTGATTGTGGAGATGTAAAGTTAGTCTATTACCTGGAATTTGTTTTTAATTTAGGAAATTCTAATGGGTAAAACCACGTTTTAGTATTTAGGCAAACTCATCATCTTTACAAGCTATTATGTATTACGGGAAAAAGAAAAAGATATATGCTTGGCGCATAAGATTTTACAAAACTCAAACTAGTCAAAAGATTTAAGCTTCACAATTCCTTATTATGGACAGAGAGAGATACTTTCTTATAAAATTTTTCTTATAATATTAATCTCAAAAGAGCAATTTTTACTCTATAATTTTTACACTATAGCTTTTTATTATATTTCATGTGGAAAGAAATAAACAAAATTAATAAAATTTTAATATATTTTTAAAATATCTTTGTAATAACATTATCTATATTACTATTACTGAATTTTTGAAAAGAAATCAAAGATCTGAAAGGAAAATAATTTTTACTTGGAGAAAGAGCACTTATTAAGGGGAACTCATCCAAGAAAAGTGCACATTTCAGCTTTCTCATTAGATGAATTAAAACGTTAAAAATATTTTCTTTTCATCTTGTATCGCTAAGTAATCAAAATAAAAAACTAACATAAGATATTTTATTATCTGTTTTAAGATGAAGTGTTTTGACATCATCACATAATATTAAAAACGTTCAAAGAAACACCATTGACATATTTACATACAACACAAAATATTATTATTGTTATTATTATTATATTCTTATTTTTTTAGTTAAATCAAATGAAAGTGAAAAACAGGAAATTGGCTTTAAAAACATTAAAGAAAGTAGAAGGAATATTTAATCAGGTTTCATGGGGTTGGTGATAAGAGGCTATTTGTTTTCTAAACGTAAATATTGGTTAAGGAAAAAAATGAAGAAGTAATTACATTGCACTACCGTTACATATAATTAACATAATTTGGATTAATTTTTAGTTTTTAAATTATGCTGATTTATATCAGAAAAAGCTTCGACTTTGAGAAAAAAGAAAGAACATGATGTGTTGCTGTTTACAGTTACTTAGTCTCTAACTGTAGTTAGTCTCTAACTGTAGTTTGTCTCTATTTTAGATAATAATCATTTCTTCATAAGTCTCAAAAAGCAATGATTTTCTGTATAGTCAAAAGAACTTTTAAGTGTGAACACATATTTTACATCAATATCTGAATGAATACATTTTGGAATCTTAAAATACTTTAAACATAATCTTTTCAGAAGATATTGGGAAAAATACTGGTAATATTCTCAGTTGGTCAATTTTGTTCTTTTACATTTAAGAACAAAATTTTAGAAAACAGTTTGAGAAAATTTTTTAAATATGAAAATGATGCCAATAGATATATGTTAACAGAGATTCATATTGTACATTGAGTTAAAGCTTTCCTTAGAAAAAAAAATCTTTGATTAAATAATGGACACTCTGGAACGTAGACGAGGTACGAGAAAAAAAGAATTAATTCACTCAATCACAATATGATAACTAGTAAGTCTAGCATACAAATAGTGAAGTACAGAAATAAGGTAATGAAAACAATAGTGACGATGAACCAGCATAATGAAGTTCAATTTAATGTTAGCCAATCTAGGCACATATAAACCATATAACCATAGTATGTTACTTAGAACAGAATATTAAAAAAAAAAAAAAAAAAAAAGACATTATTTGGTGAGTGTTCAGAAAGAGGTTAAAAATTTGCAATGCTTTTAATATTTTGGAAATACAAGGAAGTTTAGAATTATATTATGAATGGTTGATAAATAATTTATCAAAAAAACCTTATTGAATAAAATAATAAATAATTCAATGACTTGTCAGATTTTGAATTAAACCTGTTTCTAAAGATTTTATTAATTATTGAGTAGTTTGTTCAAAGTAGTAGTGCTGTCATGAGTTTAAACATGATATCTTTGTATTTCACGGAGGTCCCATTGAAAAAAAATATAAAAGATTCATGGGCCTCAGTTAAACATGATAGTTAATTCTGCAAAGCTTTTTATGAACTTTTTATGAACATGATTAAGTAAATGAATTCCACCCATAAAAATTAAATGTCCCATATGCTCTACTCATATTTTTCAAAAAAAGGAAAACAAAGTGACTTTTTTGATTTAATGGATATTTTATAAAAAGCTTCAGAACTTTTTTAACAGACTTTTTAAAAACTGAATTTTAATTGAAATTGATTTATAAATTTAACATAATTAATAATTATAATTTATAACATAAATTTTCTTTAAAAAGTAAGCATACATCTTGCAAAGGTATTTGCTTTTTGCTTTATGGTTTATCAGACAAAGAGCATTAAATACACCAAACTTGGCATTAATTTATGTTAACGAATTTAGGAAAAGACGCATAAGTGTTTATCTCTTCAACAAAATATAATGCCTACAAATACATCTTAAGATTAAAAGCAAGTAGTTAGCTATTAGGTGTCATAATAAGATGTGACCAGATTTTTCAATAATATATAAGAAAACAAAGCTTTTTGATAGTATTATAAGTAGTACAAAAAGTAAAGCAAACTGAGTAACAAACATAATTTAATTCATAAAAAACCTTTTCAAATCATATTGCATAAAAGAAAAAGAAAAGTATATTACATCACAAAGACATAAATTTATACATAATCCAAATAAAACATTTTAAATTGTAAACATCATTGAGTTTAAGCAAGTCATTTGTTTTGATATTTAAAAAAACAACACATACAAGCAGTGTGCAAATGTAATAAAAGTAGCTGATAATATAGACAAGCGAAACAAACAAAAAGTAACCTGATAATGTTGTAAGTCACATTGAATAAACAAACATGTTTTTAACTCACCATAATAAAGAAAGTATATAGTGAGATAAAGGTAATGGTTTCTATAACAAGACTCTGCATTTGTTTTATAGCACAATGATAAACAATACAGCTGTGAAAGAAAATGCTCCTGTAATTTACCTTGGTACGTTTATTGGAATTTCGGTGATAACCTTTGCAGCTGTTGGGTTATTTGCAAATTTTATAGTTTTATTTATTCTTTCTATATCCAGAAGAACAAGATACTCCCATTATAAATACTTGATATCACATTTAGCCATTTCAGATTTCTGTTGCTCTATTTTACTTTGTTTATATGGGCCAATAGAACTTCATAACCATGAATGGATATATTCAAATGTGACATGTAAATTTTTGTACCCTGCAATAACCTTTTGCACAAATCTTTCTATTGGAACAATATTAATCATATCAATTTAGAGATATAGAGGTGTAATTTTACCACATCTAATGTTATTGGGCAGACGCACAATATGGGTGGCTTTAATAATGGTTTGGTTATGTAGTTTTATTTTAATCATCCCAAATATAATCCAAATAAAAGTAATTAGTTACCAAAATAAGAATTACTGTAACGAAAAATGGGAGAACAAAGACTTGCAGAAAATATACGGCATATCGTTTTTCATTGTTGTGTTTTTCCTACCGTTACTTGCAATAACAATCATGCATGGTCGCATTATGCATCGTGTTCACAATAGAGATATATCACCATCAAACATTAGCCAATGGACACAAAGAAATGATGTAAGAATTACACAAGTACTGACTGCAATGATCATAGCTTTTCTTATATGCATCTTACCAAATAAACTTTTATATTTTGTGTGGGACATAGCACCAAGTTTGGAAAAAAATAATAAAGTGCGTCGATATCTGAGAACTATACAAATATTATACTATTCCAGAGTGGCAATAGACCCTTTGCTATATTGCTTTTTAGATACACGCTTTAAAAAGGATGTTAAAAATTGTCTACGAAAGGTTAAAAATCTAGCACTTATTGACAGTGAGTCAAGACCTCGAGCAAATACGGGAGCCAGTCAACAAAAAGATATAGGTAACAGAACACGAACAAATACAGTAATGACATTAGTTCAAACAGCAGTTGTAAATAATGAAAACGATCAACCACCATTGTGTGAAGTGATAAAAACTAAAGATAATATATCTGACCTAAATACACTAGAACGAGAGCAATTATGTTCATCTCCTTTAAGTAGTAGTCTATCTCCATTAGTTTCAAAAATATGAAATCTTTTCAGCTCAGGTCATCCATAATTATATGTTTGAATAACAATGTTTAATTTTGCACATAAAGAAAATCATTTAGAAAATCATTTTCTTATTCCGAATATATAACATGAATTTAAAAATTTGATGTAACTTCTTTGAACTACATTTACGTTTTATGTCTATAAAAAAAAACCAGCTTGTTGCTCTGTGTTTCAACTAAATTCATAAGGGTTTATTTATTAGACACATGCTTACAAACAGCAGAACAGTTTATGACTAACAGATATAAATTTACGGCACACCTGACTATAATTTAGTATTTTCCTTTAATTTAATAATTGAAAACATTATATTCTCCAAGACATCTCATATTATTTTTGAAAATGGGGTTTAATTCTTTTAGCCACCATAAGTCAATTTTAAAAAACTGGGTTTGGAAAAAGGAAATGATCGACAGATTATGCTAATTTCATCTCAGGAGAAATGTTTTATACTGAGAAATATAAACATGAGATTCAACTAAATTTACGAAACTTTTGAAAAACATAAAAAACATATTCTAACAGTCATTTTTACTACCCATTTTTATCCTTTAGTTTTTTTGAGGAACAGTAAGCAATAACACATAACCTGGGAAAGTTTTTATTTTAGCTTTGTTTCACTTAATAAGCTTAAACTAGTACTTAAAAATTTCAAATTTCTACTGGAAATTAGCTACAGGTCTTATCTAGGAGCTGGGGTAATTAATATCTTTTAACTTTTAATTTTTACTAAATGGGTGATATGATTTAAATATAAATCAAAAGCCATTTCTGAAAAAGTAATCAGAAGTAATATTTACAAACCTCATTCAAAATGTAAACTGAGTTGGAACAGAATTTCTTGAGAAAAACTACAAAATGTAATTCATATTTTTGGTCAGAAATGACCCTCCTTGAGCTTTAATAACAAGTATTTTAAACGAAAATAGAGGGTAAAAAAATCAATCAATGGTATGATCACACAAAAGTCTTAGAAAAGAGCAAGGAATGAAATTAAATATTGCTTTTTTTTTTTTTTTACTTAAAACTACTATTTGGGCTTAGTTCCAAAAAATTAAAATATTAAAAAAAAAAACATAAGTTATAATAATATATAAATGTGCACTTTTTTCAAAATTTCAAAAGTAAAGTAATGAGTGGTTTTAACGAAAAGCAACCAGGAAAATCTTAAAATTATTAGAAGAACAGACACACCCATGTAAAATCTCAAGACCCTGTTAGCTTAGTCAGAGGTTTAAAAATACTTCCAAATAGAAATTAGCTTGCAGAAAAACCAGGGCCCAGAAACAGACAATTTCACGAAAAAAATTTGAAAGTAAAATGTTTTCCAACGTCTAGGAACCAAGTAAGATTGAGTTCAACCGATGCTTGTAATATTTGATTATTTATAATAATGGGAAATTTCATTACTTTGTATTCAGAAATTTATTATTTTTATGCATACAATCTTTAACAAAATTTTTAATAAACACACAGCTGTGAAAACCAAGTATAAAAATTTTATTAATAGAAAAAGTGTTACTTAAAAGGAGCAAAGGTCAAAACCTCAAAATTCCATTTACAAAACGTCAAAGTGCGTGCAAGCAAACAGGTTTGCTATGAAAATAAATGCAAGGTTACAAAGTCAAATATTTAAAAACGTCAACAAATATAAGACGTTTGTTGATTTATGTTAAGTACTATGTGAAATGTGTTTGGGGAGAATCAACAATTAAAAAGTAAAATATCTACGTTATAAACAATTGAAAACAAAAAACAATAGTAAATCGATCAACCACAGTTTTATTAAATTATTTTAAGATTTAAAACTTTTGAAATTCTCTTGTAGTTTTTGTGAGAAAAAGATAATTTATTTGATATAGTTACTAAATGCTAAAAAATGTAATTAAAAAAAGGATTGATCTATCCTAAGAAGCATTGGATGTTATTTGAAATCTTTTAAAACCAAATAAGTTAAATTTTTCAAGCAAAAACAAATGTCATGACACTAACTAGCTAATTAAGTACCAGAATATAACCATATATTTTTTACATATTAATAATTGAGTATTGCAGCATATTTATCAATAAAAAAAACTTTTATTTATATTCATTGAATTAAAATATAAGAGAATCTCAAAATCAAGCCACCCCCTCCCATGAATCTTCAATAAAACACCATGAATTATTGTCAAGTGAAATAATTTACATTTTGATGAGCATGATGTTTGGTATAGAAAAGTAAATTACTAGTCACTTCTATAAGCATATATTTCTCTTCATAAAATAGAGGCACCAAAAATAAATAATTACGTAAAGACAAATTTCCATAATGAAATATTATATTAGTGACAGCTTGCCCTGCATTTCTCCACAATTCATGCTTTTTTTTGTGAATTTTTAAAGGCTTTTTGGATGCTGTGACAATCTAGTATGCAAAGACTTACAGATACAAATACAGTATTTTATTGGATAGAAGCCTTGGGTTTTTTTTTTTTTTTTGCGGCTTATATTTGAGGGCCATTTATATTTAAGGACGGCTTCTATTAAGTTGGAATAACAAACTTTTGTTTTAAATTACATGAAGCCATTGTACCGCAAGTAGAATAGAAACAAATATGAAAAAAGGTGCAAACATTTGTATAGATTGTGATATAAATTGTGAATGACTATGACAGAGAAAAGATTTTTTTAGTAAAAACAAGTTTTTATTCCATTCACAGTTTCAACTTATCCTTTGGGAAAAAATAAATGCGAAATTGGGTGGCTTTTATCTAATTTTTAAATAAAATTTGTGCGACTTCTATTCAAGGGCGGCAGGCAGTTTCTATTCGAGAAAATATAGTAGGGAGTATTTTTGGTTTGATTGCTTTAGTTTGTTAAATTTATCCTTTTATTAATCTCTGAATTTTTTAGGGTGTAACACTGCATTAAGATATGAATATCTATTTTCGAGTTTGAAGTCTTTATCAAAAAATATAGAATTATATATTAAATATCAGGTTCACAATAAATCTGAAACCTAAAATTTTTGACATACTTTTGATACCATTATTTATTAAAAATAAAATTAAATTAAACAAATTAAATTTGGTTGAAATATTCTTTAAAAGTAAGCATAAATTTCTCTTTATAAAATTCATACACAACTACCATATAAAAAAAAATTTAATCAATAACATGTTTCAGGTAAAAACTTTTTTGAAGCAATAAGACCATTATAACTAATGATCTCTTAACCTGCACAACAATCTAACCAATATATATAATAATATAAGAAGCTGCAAGAATAAAAATGTAACCTATAGAAATTAAGCAAAAACTTCCTAAGCAAATAGTACTGTTACACAGCAGTCCTCCCAAAGATAGCAGAATCGTGTTCGTGCAGACACACAGGCAAATCAATTTTCACACGCTGTAGATCACACGGGCAATGTAGCGGAAAAAAAATATGTGTTAAAAAGCAGGAATAAAAATTATTGATAAATTTTTATAATCTTATTGAAATGAATATTTTTTTAGTTTATTTTAAGATATTTATATTTAATTACTTTTAGGATATAACTAATAATTTGATGAAAAATCAAAACAGTTTTTTCTTCAGTAAAAATACTGGAATATATGCCCCTCCTCTCTATTTGCGTCATAACAAAATAACTTTGCAAAAGCAAAACCTTACATAACCATTAGTATAAAAAGGAAGGTGTAATTAATTAGATGGAATAATTGCATTTAAGCCAATTAAATTACAACAATAATAATATATAATATAATATAATATTAATAATATATATAATATTT
>JAUZNK010004899.1:0-10216 GCA_035046665.1 Euphysa ruthae | reverse complement strand
CTCTGTAGATTTACTTGCAAATCAGCCAACCCCTCATTATATAACTGCAGTATATATCTAGATATAGCCTTCATCCTCTTTTTTACACGTGCTAATCAATGCAAATGTCATTGGTGTGTAAAACTATTTATACAAAAGTTATGAAGTAATAAACGGAGAATCTTTTGTTTTAAATTTTCTTATTTTATGTAAATTTCTTTTGGCGATAAACGATTTTTTTTTTTTTTTTTTTTTTTTTAATTTTTTAAATTCCTGTATAGGTAGGCAATCATTTCAGATTTAATTCTAACCATGCATGGATTTAATTATTTTTCATATTTGGGTCTTTTTTTCCCTCTGAGTACATATTTACGTATTATCAAGAGAACAACTTTAGGATAAAGAAATTACGTTAAGTAAACATGCAAGATGTGTTTTTAATGTGTTTATAATTAGAAAAATAAATTTTCGAAGGGAAAGCACATGTGGTATTGTAGAAAAATAAACAGATATTTATATATGAGAATTAATGTTTTTTATGTTCACCCCGTTAATAAATGTTTGATGCTAATGACCCTATTTTATTTCTTACGTTGTTTTACCTTCCTTATAACACTTCTATTCTCTACATGACGCGACTAACTGTGGCAGTTTTAAGAAAAATTCATAAAATGATGCCGATGCGATTTGAAATGTTATGAAGTGTTCCTTGTCAATGGCGGCCCTTTTTGAGAGGAAGTTCACTTTTATAAAAATATAGAGGTAAAAGAGCTTTCTGGATATTTCGGTACCGCGCGGATGTTTTTGATTCAATAAGTAAAATTGAACATTTAAACTCGTATATTAACAAGTTAAAATCTCATATTGTGTGCAAAGCCATTGAAAAGTTTGTGATTGATCAACAACTTTCAAAGACAACAAATATAACAGGTACGAATTTGCACCCATTTAATGAATTTGCAGAAAATACAAGAAAAGAAATAATTAAAAATTTTAATATCTAAAAATGTTTTAAAACTTATTTTTCACTTAAAAAAGATATGATAGTGAAATAATGGAAGCGAAACATCCGGTTACCGAACGACTGTCTTCACAAGCGATAGAAAGTGATATTTTTATTTTGTGAGTGTTTAAAGACACAATTGAATTTATACGTCTGAGTTAACATACGAAGATAAATATAGCAAGACCGCACTGTCGTGTCGCTCACATTTGAAGACCAAATAAATGTCTCAGATTTGAGGTGCGTCATAAAGCAACATGAAAACGCCATGTAAAAAATAATACAATAATCAACTCCACCACCAAATCTATTTCAGCCTTTTTTAATATTTGGTAACTACATATTGTCATCTACAGAGAAGTAAATCTAATTTTCAGTGATTCCTATGAACGATGGGTTTTTTGATAATTGCAATCCTCTTTTTGTTTTCGATTTGTGATAGTAAGCAAATTGCATTGAGATTGTTGAAATTTAGTTCCTTTTTAATTCCAAACCCTGGATTAGAGCATGAATTAATAGAAATTTTGATCATTACATGCGTGTAAGTTCAGCAGCAAGATTAAAATGTCGACGTTTAAAATTTTCACAAAAGTGGAAAACATGAACCGCAGATAACAAAAGCTGGGAATACCCTATCAAAAAACATAGTATACCTCCAGCTGCCTCAATGCCTTTTTCAGCCAATGAAAGAATGCTCATTATAATCCAAAATAAAAAAAAATATTTTAAGTATGACAACAGGCAGATAAGCAGAAGCTGTCAAAGAAGCACCTATGTCAGTAAGTTTCCATGTGTCTTTTTCCACTCTCTCACAAATCCAAGCAGGTTTAAAAAATTCTTTTAGAATTTAAACATTACTTGCTTTCCATTTAGGAAATCTAGCAACACGTCGCTTCTTGTCAGAATTTTTTATAGCAGCACGACGAGTTTCAAAGAAAGCGGGAACAGAACTATGGTTTTCATCACCATGTGCATCCAGCAGGATTTCGAAGCCACAAGATATTGCTTTGTTCTTTTCCCTCTGCTCTCTAACAAAAACATGATAAAAATTTGCAGCATTTGCACAAGAATTAGTATTTGAAATCTTTTTTACCACTAGCACACGTTTAAACTTCATTGCCAATTTGTAATAGCCCTTTTTATTCGAGAGCAAACCATAAACCAAAAAAATATCTTCTCGAATGTTTGACGAATTATCGAGCCAGTACGAGTGATCAATAAAAGCAATGTTGTTTTCAAACCCACGCATAGATTAGTTTAGGCTTTAGCTTGCCCTTAGACAACTGTCGCCTGTCCCAATGTTAATATTAGTCCTCCCCATTGTTTACGGTCACTTGCAAGATCATAGCAAAATATCACTAATTCCCACCAACAAACAATAACGTGTGGAGGGGTATGGGGATAGGGGCTTTTATCCTCGGGCCTGGGAGCCCTCGCAGGCGCCTTCAGGGAATATTTGAGTTTTACAATTCGGACTGGTATGGGTCATAAGGCCTCTAGGCGCCTTCCTCACGTACGTATATAATTGGGCAAATATTAATGTAGGCGAGGGACTTTTCATGTACATATGCATGATCGGGCAGATACTAAAGTAAGAGGACGGTTTCACGTACATAAACAATTGGGCAAACCCTGATCTAGGCGAGTACGGTTTCATGTATATTAACAATTGGTAATTGTAAACTTAAACTCTCCTTTGTAATCCGCAGCTCTGAGACCTGGGTTATTTTCAATGAAAAAAAAAGTTTTAAAACTATCTACCGTCTGGGTAGAGCACTATGGGGTTGTTCCTTCTTCACACGGGGCTTAAACCCAGAAGGCTGGAGAGGCTTCGACAGCTTTTTCTTTACAGCCTCTGGGATAGGCCAATCAAGGATGTTTTTTTACAAATGCAGTAAGCTGTAGAGGCTTCAATAGCCTTTTCTTAAAATCTTCTGGAATAGGCCCATCAAGGACATTTTTAGCAACTTGTGAGGGCCACATTCTCAGCAAGTATTTGCTCGATGTTTTCATTCTTGAAGGTATATTCATTCATAATTTGTTTTTCATCCAAGGTGAAAATATATATTTCTATACACAATAGTCAAACGAGTATCTAAATGAATGTGGTAGAAAGAAAAATTAGATTAAAGTATATAGGAAGTTATTAAAAGATAAGCTAATAAAAAAAGTCTCATTCGGTGCTAAAGACATTTTAAATGCATTATAAACAAGAAAACTTTTCAAATTTTTTTTGAAGATATTAAGACTTTTGACACCTTTTAATTCACAACTTAGAGTTCCAAAGTTTAGGACCTCTGTAAGACATAGAATGTTCTACTTGTTTACAGAAGTTCTTTGATTGAGTATGTTTTTATTGGAAATATTGAGTTCAAAAAATTGATCAAAACTTGATGGGACTTGTTTTTTAGTAACTATGAACATAAAAATCAAGACTTGGTACATATTGAAGTTATAAATGTTCAAAATTTTTAAATCTTCCATTACAGGTAATACGCTAACAAGTTTTTTTTTTGTACGTTATCGTTTTGCAGGCGTCTTTTTGAAGATTCAATAATTTTACTAGTTTGGTTTTGTGGATACTACCGCCTCCTCATAAGTAATGTTAGCATGAAAGGTGACTGTATAAAACTGAATTACAAGAGTCTACGAGATTACATGTTTAGATAGGGTCTCGATTTGCATAGCAGACCATTAGCGCATGCGAGTTTAGATTCTAATGTTGTGATATGGCTTTGCCAAGATAAATTCTCATCAATTAAAACACCAAGAAGTTTCAAGCATTTTCTGGTTCGATAGTTTTGTGATTTATAGATAAATTTGGTAATTTAAAAAAATAGTTATCGGCGTGTGAAACCTTATGGAAAAGTGTGAACTCTGTGTTATCTGTGTTTAAAGAAAGTTTGTTTGCCTTGAACCACACATTAATTTTTTTCTAACTCATGGTTCATGACGTTAAAAAGGGTTTTGACATTGTTATTTCTAAGAAAGATGTTTGTGTTGTCGGCTTAAATAATAGATGGTATGGTATTGAATGCTTTATACATATCGTTGATATAAATTTTAAAAAGTAATGGACCCAGAATCGATCTCTGTGGAACACCACACAAATCCTCTTTTAATCCTGAGTTTTTATTTATAACGAATTGTCTTAAAGATTTAAGCTTTTAATCCAATCAAGTGCTCTACCTCTAATTCCATAGTAACATAGTTTGACAAACAAGATATCGTGATTAACTGTATCAAACGCTTTAGATAGGTCTACAAAGACCCTAACAAGAATGTTATTTTCAAATATTTAATTATCTGATCACCCTGTTCAAGAATAGTGTGTTCAGTAGAGCAGTGTTTTTGAAAGCCAAATTATTTCTTATAGTAGGAATAAAGTAGGAATTAAGCAGGAATAAAGTCTATTATACATAGCTGGAATTAATTAAATAGGCCTGTAGTTAGAGAGCGATGCTGGGTTAAAAATAGGGGTTGTTTTAGAGACTTTCAAAATATCAGGGTAAGTTCCTTCTTTTAGAGATAAATTTATGATGAATTATAAAGGTTTTCTGATGCTGCTTATAATATGTAAGATAACATTAGTATTCAAATCGTCATAACTAGCAGCTTTATTCGTTATAAGAGCAGAAAATGGGCAGTGCAGTTAACTGTCCCCTTTTAACTTCGATATAACCGTTTTGTTTCGTTGACTGCTAATTCATCTTTTAGTACTGATAAAATTCCAGTTTAAGTGACGGATGCCTTACTTCAATCGCCTTGTTCCATCTATTATGGAAGCTTTCTAAATGATTGTTTTTTCGGAAACTATAAACTAAATGTTTTCCAAAGCGAAGAAAGGTGTTAATTAAATAGCTGAAGCAAAATGAGAAACTAAAATGTTCACAATAAAACATGTGATGATTTGTTCTTTAGGATTTATAAATATATACAGATATTTCGGACCTTATTTCACCAGTCGTTTATAAACAAACCGGTACAGACTCGATGTTTTCGGTTAATGAGGTAATTTGATATAAATTTCAGAGCATTAACACCAATGCCGTATGCCTCATGTGGTAAACGATTAAAAGCTTAAAAAAGGTCCATTAAGTCTGTTCCAATACTTTCTTTATAAAGAATTTTTTTCTATTTAAAAGATTTAACAGAGAACGTTGGGAGATATAACCTTGTTGAAATTGGACTGGTTGGAGGTTATTCTCGCAAGCAGAGGGAAGGAGACTTACCTTGCTTTATAATTTTACTTGTCTTTGCTGCTATTTCTTTTTAAGAATAGGGCCAGAGTGCACTTGGAAAACTTCTAATTTCAGTACTTTAACAAAAAAAACTGCCACTCACTTTCTTTAAAAATTGAGGTTTAGAATTTCTTGACATAGATTACCGACCGTGATGTAATGAAATTTAAGACTCTTGTTTACCTGGAGATTTGTTTTGATTATATTATTAAATTACTTTTTCAAACTCACTATATCTGCTGAAATAAGTAATCATTTATGCAAATCCCTAAAAAAAAAATTTGTTGTTAAAAACGATGTATGGCAATTTCACATATGTCGTTCGCAGCATCGCATTTGATAATGGTGACCACTAATACCAGTAGTATTCACCAATCCTGTATGCCGTAAGGAAGATGTTTTTCCAGAAAATGAGGAAAATATCGCATGCACATCTTTCTGTTTTAAAGTAAGTTTTAATCTTAATATAATTAAAAAGACTTTAAATGCGGTAGAGACAGTGGATCAGCATTAGAATAATCTTATCGAAAAATTTACATTATAGTAAAATTTTCTACAACATAATTCAATTTAAAGTTTCAGTTGTCAATCAAAAGGATATTATTTTTGTTTCCTGAGGTTTAGCTCAATAGAAAGAGCCTGAATGTCTAATTTAAAGTAGAGGTTGTCAAAATGTGGCTGGAAATATCGTTATTTACTTGAATGAGTAGACCTCTGCTATTCCTGCTAACAAATAGTCTATACAGATTTGATACACATTAATTTTTAATTGATTCTCTTAAAATAAAATATCTAATTTCTTTCAGAAATAACAAAAAAAAGTGGACACACTTGCGAAGCGTGTCCTACAAGGAATGCAGTTTATTATCACACTCACATTATTATGTTATAATCTTGATAATGATCTTTGGGAACTTATGTCTTAATTTTCGTAATTTATTGTTAAAATAAATCTTTGTATATGGTTTGCTACTTATTCTGCCACGATAAACATACAAACAAACAAACATAAATGTAATTAAACAAACACAAAATATAAAGCGTGACAAATATAGACATTATCAAAAAAAAAAAAAAGGATAAAAATTCTTATTAGAAGAAATTTTGGCAGGAATGAACCGTAGTGGATTTGGTAAAACCTGCCAAAGTCTTATATTATAGTCTTATAGAATATTATTATAGTACAAGTATATTATTATAGTCTTATAGAATATTATTATAGTACAAGTATATTATTATAGTCTTATAGACTATTATTATATAATATTATGTATATATATATATAATAATATATTCGCATTATATTACGGTATCTGAGAAATTTTTCCTTAATTTTATACTTAACTAGGTTCTATTTTGTTATTTTTAGTGACAAACAATGTTTCTTATGAAGGGTGCGTCTAGCCTTAAATGGCTGTTACTCAAATGAATTCTTCTATTATCAAAAACTTATTAATGCATTGACTCTCATATCAAAATACAACCAGTTTATTGCTGCAATGTTCGGTACTTATGTGGGCATGGTTATCCAAATTCAAGAAAAATCTAATGTTTTTTGGGTTCTTTCAAACTACCTTTAATTGATTTTTTATAGCATAAGATACCAGGGCAAATATACAAAGTCTAAATGTGGTTGAATCGGTCGGTTGCAAAGAGGAAAATTTAAGGATTGTTTCTTATATAAAAATCTAAGTCTAGGACTAATTTTACACGTACCATAATGACTCCGCTCAAGGTTTGATCTAACACACCCCCTAGGAATTTGACTGAAATGTTTTATTTAACGGGTGCGCCTCTATAATTTAATTCAATGAATCTGTTTTTTAACTTTCAATTTTGATTAAAAAAGAATGAATTTAGTCATTTATTCTCCGAAGTGCATGCTTAGTTCTTTTACCGAAAAACCACTCACAAAGGTTAAACAAATTTCTGCTTAAAATATTTTATATTTCCTTCCCATTTTCATGTTGGGAAAATTAAAAAAAGAGTGACCTGCTTAGAGATGTAATTTACAATCTATTGGGTGTTTTATATCATCAACATAGAACAAAAAATAATTCGTATTTCTATAAATCCGTAAAATGTTTTTTAATGTGTTTGTATTGATCGTCAAGTAAAAACTAATGGTTTGATTTCCAGCTGGGCTACGCATGTTAACCATATCCAATCACTAGAATTAAGTCTCAGATCATGGTGCATATTCATAGAATGGAGTGTTGGGTTAGTACTGCCGCAGTCCATTTTCTATACAATGTAAATTAGTTATTAGCCTGTCTAATCATAATTTTCTGGACTAAGTATTGTGAGCAAAGAACTTTTAGAAAAACCGAGGTAAAGAGCTATGCATTAGGCCATTTAGGCAAACACAGTAAAATTTTTACCCATGAGGATTCCGCATAATCTTGTATTTTTTTTTTATCCAAACATACCGCATTTAGAGACCCAGGCCCAGAAATTTTTCCAGATCGGGTGGAACACAGTAGGAGTGGATAAAGCTTTCAATGACCGTTAACTTCATGGAAAATTAAAAAAGAAAAAAAAATATAATGAGCGGATATTGAAAACTTTAAAAAATGTTATTTTTGACTAAATAAGGTAAGTTGCGGCGCTCGGGCCCGCAGAATAAAGCAGGTGGCCATATGACGCTCTTTTTAACATTGAATAAAGGATACCTTCTATTGGCTTTAATTCCATGCAAAACTTTAACTTCAAGATCAATAAACAGATATCGAGAAAATCTTAAATTTGTTTTTAAGCCTAACAAGAACATATTTGGACACAGTACCAAACAAATTTAGATTTTTTCAAAAAGGGAAAGCTCTTATTCACTTTTCTTTATAATCATAAACCTTCTTGCAAAAAATTTAAATTAAAGTAATGAACGATTTTGGTGGACAAACAGACTGGTGAATTTATAGAAATTCTTTGATTATGCAGGTAGTCCAAAAATTATTTTATTTTTTAAGGATTCGATAAATTCAGATTTAGAATTTGCACCCCTAATAATTATCTCCTTCAGCATCTTCATAGCGTAGAATGCACCAGGTATTAGCATTTCTTCGATAGGCATAGCTCTTTGTGAGATCTCCTTGCTTGAAACACAGTTGCAGGTCAAGTACTCCCACACAGCAAAAATCAACGAAGATAAAGCCCGCTGTTTATATGGAGTCATGATCTTCAGAGGTGTTTATCACGACTCAAAATAAGACCTCAATGACCTTTGGTATGATTCCATGTAATCCAGACCACTCTACTATGCCTGTTGTTCTATCTTTAAATATAGGATAATGTAAAACACGTGTATAATCTAAAATTTCTATTTCTTTACTAACTATGTACAGAACATCATGTAGGTTTAACTCCCGTATCACGTGGTGAGTATGTGCATGAGTTCACAACACAACACCTGTCTGATTCTCGATCGTTTCAAGTGGCTAATAAGGAATATAATATTTCACGACCAAGTAACCCTCGTTGGCTTATCTCTTCTTTCAAAGCAAATTCCAGGAATGTTTACCATCACACTTCGTTCACCGTCATTGATGAAACGCTGCGCAATTTTTACTCCTCATTCAGCAACAACTTCAAAGTTTACCTCCCGCAAAAACATTGAAAGTATAATATTTTCAGGTAGAAATTAAAGTAAATTCTACAGTTCAAACAATGTTTTGAAAAAAAACTGAATGTGTAACTTCCATGCAACCTTGGTAATACCAGATAATCTCAGTGGTAAATTTTAACTGTCTTTAACTTAAGACCAACCTTTCCTGCAATATTCAAAGCATTTTTTCTAGCATCACCTGTCCACCCAAATAAACAGATAATGTTCAGTTAGTAAATTAAAGAAAAATTCATTCATCTTCTTACCTTGTTCCAGGGCTTAGGGCAAACACAGAAACTTTTGTCAATTTCAACTCTACCTCGAAATATTATTTATTGACTATAGCCAAAGAAGGATTTGACGGCATATTTTTAAAAATTCTTCAGAAATACAGTACAATCGATTTATTTATGGTTTTCAAGCTTGACCTTTTTCTAAGTTGCCAGAAAAGAGCTCTTTTTGGGCGCGTTCATAACATTTCATGCTGATCACACAAGAGGAAAATAAAGTCTCCTATGGAATAAGAAATATCTTTGAATGATTTCGTGCGCAATAAAGGTTGGGTATAAATCACTAATTTTAGCATCTAAAGTTATTTTCCACAATTTTCATATCCAGAACCCAACTAGAGTTATTGTTCGCAATGTCCATATTTAGAACCAAAGCACCTAGAATCATCTTTCTTTCTAGTTCAGAAAAAAATTTTCAGCATAGATTTCGAAAGAAATAATGATACACATTTTGGTTTTTTGAAAGTAGAAAAAGTTTGAGAAATTGGCATATGTTGCTAATCGCTAGCAAAATCAAGACAAATGCAAACTCATTTTGATGTTCTAGCTTTTAAAACTTAATCAAACGAAAATGAATCAGGAAACCGGGCCAATAATAATACTTTTATATATATTATTCATAAATTTTATATATACACATATATATTTTAAAAATATACATACATATTATATGTATATATATATATGTTTCGGTTGAAAGAAGAAATTAGGAATTATTCAGTATTCAGAGTTTCACGACGACATGTCGATCTTCAGCTAAATAATATTTATAAAAATAGCTCCCAATAAAAATACGTTTCGATATAAATTACAATGCAATGTAATCAAAAAAATTGGGTTTAAAAAGTTGACGTCGTCATAGAGTTTGAATTCAATCTTTAGTATCACAGCGGATGAGCTTAAATTTAGATTGATGCCTGCATTTTGAAATAATTTCATTTCTTGTAATCAATAAATTAACTCATGCAAAAGAAACGATTTCCGTTTTTTCTTGCAGACACAGGTAATATATATATATATCTATATATATACCTTAATTCCCTTAATTTTCGCGCCCCTTATATTTTCGCTCCCTCAAATTTTCGCTCCCCAAATTTTCGCG
>JAUZNK010004898.1:0-10216 GCA_035046665.1 Euphysa ruthae | reverse complement strand
AACTTCATTGAACATCGACACAAAAAGCTCGACACTCCTAAACCAATCGTTAAACCAACAAAAATAGATCCAATCAGCTCCGTGAACTTACCATACGTCCCAAAGTTAAGTGAAACCCTAAAACGTATATTCACTAAACACAAAATTCGAACAACATTTTACTCGCATCAAGCTCTTCGCAACATACATCCAAAAGACCATCTTAAAAAAGACCACAAAAACAATATCGTATACCGTATACAATGCCAAAACTGTCCATCTGTCTACATAGATGAATCCAAACGATCATTAAAAAATCAAACCACCGAACATCAACGTGCAGTTAAAAAAACATGACACCAATAACGAAATTGTAACACACTTATGGAAAAAGGATCATTCGTTTAATTGGGAAGATAAATCAATCATCTATTCCGAACCTCGACAATCAAGCAAGCCATTTACTCCATAAAAGAACCAAACCATATCAACCGAATTTCTTACACTTTGCCCGATATCTGGAAACCCGCACTATGAACATTTCCCATCAGTCCGAACACACTCGAATAACTAATCCTCCTCGACAATCCGCACAATTTGTCTCGTCAATTATTTAACGAATAAACTAATTTAATTATGAAAACACTCGATTTCGAGCCTACGAAAACTTATATAATCTCTAGAACTAATCATTATAACTAGCCTGATGATGGGAGCAGGTTGTCTCCCGAAACGTCGCTCAATAAATATTATAACTCACGACATGTTGTTTTAATTTTTCTATTTATTAAAAAGATTTTGTTTTCAATCAAAAAAGTTTGAACCAAGATATTGGCTGTTAAATGGAAGCTCAAAAACTTATTTCTGTTTGCTTATTGCGAAAACAAAAAAAACGAAAGTAGTGAGTTGTGCAGCTGGAGATCATTTGGCACTATAATCAAAAACTCTCTCTAGTAAAAAAGGAATTACACGCAAATTTTTTCCATTATACGCTATATTTATATTATATAATAATATTAATTTACTATCTATTTATGTATTTATAAATTAGAAGTTAAATTATTTTGCCATACCATTTTGATTTGTATGTGAAAAAACAGCAAGCCGGTTAAAAGTTATTAATAAATTTTGGTATGGCACTAATGTAAAATAACTGTATCTTTTTGAACGGTAAGGGAGAATTTAATCTACGACACAGCAGACATTAACTAATAATTTTAAACGATATTTAAATTAATGGGTTTTGTTATTTCGTCACATAACTATAGTTTCAGCAAAAATTTATTATCAACTTTACGGCATATAGTGACAGAAAGCATCACTGGCAGAAAGCATCATGAATTTATTGCCATCTCAAATGTTTGTCTGCCTACAAAAATATTTTTGGGACAGCGAGTCAATGCAACAGAATTTAGACTTTAATTTGTACTTTGTGTCTAACCGTGGACACATTCCAACAAAAGAGATTCATCAGGCAGGTCTATAAATACAGGTTTCAGTCGATCAGAAATTGTCAAGTTGATATTTACACCAGGTACTGTCTTCACGGTGAAGATATAGATGGCGGAAATCATGGTTTTGGTACACGGTGTAATGGAATAAAATTGCCCAAATCGCCTTTTTCAAAGCTTAAATATCAGTGTTATTCCTTATTTACAGACCATACCATATCTGCATACTAATAACCAAACTTTCAGTCAACTTTTCCCACTAAGAGGGGTAGCGGTTCCTTTATGGCTTTTAACTAAGTTTCGTAAACGTGTACCCATCTGCTTTTGGGTGTGACCGACACACTCTAACTTTTCATATATGTCTTCATAGTCTTTATACCGATCAGATTTTACCACTTCCTTGAAAGAAGAGGCATCACCATCTCCGTGGTAGCGGGAATAAATAATGCTGTTCTTTTCTCCTAAACATTTGCACAGTACCAGCGACTTCTATTGCCCTCGACAACTGTGCATGGTTTATGTTGAATACGTGATGCTTTCCAAGCGTCGTGGGGAATTTGCCTTGTTATCCTACGTTCTGCAACTCATACAAAATTTTGTTAATATCTCAAAATCAACACATCTATTATATTCAATGCCACTTAAAAATCCATTCAAGGCAGCATAACCACGGCGCTATAATGCATCGTCAATTTTGATGCACATTCGTGGCGGATCACTTTTATTATCAACATCCACCATCTAAATTGCTGCACGCTTCATACTAGATTTCGTAGCTGTTTCATATGCCTTCGAAATACCCGCATTTAAGTTTTTGAATGGTGTGTCTGAACCATGCAACTTCATACAGAGAATGAAATTTTTCATTGCCTGTGATCCCCGGCCCATTTCTCGGATATGCGATTGTTGGCATCAAAGCAGTTCTTGCCTTGTACTTTCTTGTTTTCAGATCTGATATACTCGCTAGATGTGTAAAAAGTCTTCTTCCATACACATATTCTACAACATACTTCCAGTTGATGTGCAAAACCCATCCGCACAGCCAAATTTTCAACAGTAGTGACAGAACCGTTACATTCCAGGCAAATAAGACTTTCGATAATGTCAGTCAATATAGATAAATTAAAAAACATAAAATTGTCTCTATTTGCATCATATACAGGCTCTGTTCTTTTAATGATATGCATCAGCTTTCTTGTTAAGGATGTAAATAAGGACAAGTTTGATATCTATGCTTCAGTAAAAACGCTGTAACTATTAATCAAAACAAGATTTTTGATTAAGAAAATAATGGGAAAATAAATCCTGAACGAATTGGGTTTAATTTTTTTTTTTTTTTTTAATATTGAAATTTTAAGCATTTTATTCTCGACCTAACGCTTAAAAGCTCACCAGCCTTTGCAACATTTTGGGTTGGTGTACTTCTACTAAAATGCATTTTATCATGAGTATCCAATCGGTTTTTAGCACGTTTATTTATGACAGTTTCTGTTGTATCGCTTTTGACTAATTCATTGTTAAAAATATTTGCGATTTCGAAAGGAATTAACTTTTATAACGATCTATAGGATGCGGTACGTCTACCTTGTTTGGAGATGACACTTAATTTAGCACCGCGTGTATATCTGATCCAATTACTAGCTCTTCGACTTTTCCCATTCGCCATTGTGTTCTTGGAAAAGGAATATCGTCACGAATGTGTATAAATCTCCTACTACCAATAGTTGAATACTATTCTTTGATTTATCATATGTTTTTGACGAAGTTCGTTTAAATAATCAGCTCTAAATCTCTTCCAATAGTTTTGTAAAAATTTCGAACGTGTAAGACTCGTTTTGAACATTCTTCATTATTTCATTATCAAATGATAATTTAGCAGGTTGATCTTTGTTGTTTACTTTAACATCCCTACAAAAAATTAGATGAGAAGGAGATAATACTTCGGAAAAATCTTATTCATTTACATATGGCAATGGTTGACTATTGAATATTAATTCGATATCAAATAACGTGGTCTGAAGCTCTTCGAATGTTAAAAATGTTTTTCCTAAGATTTTCTTTAAAAACACCCTTTACTCTACGCACTAATCTCTCATAAATACCACCTCACGAAGGTGAAGCAGGTAAAATAAACTTCTGCTCAATGTTTTAACTTCAGCTGAACTAAATATTTTAAAATTATCGTGGACAATAAATAATAGACGCTATATCTCTTCTTGCAGAAAATCTTTTAAAGGCTCTTAGAAACGGCGATATTTTCATACCAGGTACTAGTTCCAAATGATTAGCAGACTTGATGCACAAGTAAGTAGTAGTATATACATCTTCAAAATGTCTTTATTATTACTTTCTTTGATAAATAACGGTCCTAAATAATCTAATTCTGTTGCTTGAAACGCATTCATTACATGATTAATTTGAAAAATTGGTAAATTAATAGTTGGAGAAGGTAACATTGTTCGTCCTTGAAACCTTATACAGAGCACGCATTTACGTAAAACATCTTTCACCGATTCTCTTTTTTTGCAATCCCAAAAAGTAGTATTAATCCTATGATGTAAAATTTTTTCATGAGCCTCAAAAATATTATGTTTTGTAAAATCACTATCACGAAGATATATTGGATACTTTTCATCATACCATCAATTTGCATTACTAATTCATTACACTTAAACTCAATATACCTTTTTTTTAATGATGACAATAATCTTTGATGATTACTTTGTTGTTTAAAGTTGCAATGTCCATCTTGAACCCATAATTTTAAACTTTGATCATATTCTTCAGACGTTAAACAATTATCCAAAGCCAAATCTTCTTTCCTTATTTTTCGCTTCAAGTTTTTAACAAATCGAATGACGAAACGAGTAACCAAAATCAACTTAGATAAAGTCCTGCAACGTTTGCAATCAATAACATCGCCCAAACACACATCAGTCTCGTTATTTTATTTGTCTTGTTTGGTTAAAGTAAGGTTTATGTCATTAAGATTTTCAAAACTACAGAAATTAATAAAAGTATCACTAAAATAATCATTTAATTTAAAATTATCACAAAACAACTTCTTTGCTTCAATTAAAACCTCATCAAGCTTAAACAATTTGGTAGCTATTCAAGTGCTCTTGAAAAACCACACGAGAAAATAAAACCGAAGGACCTGGAAAGCATTCATCAAAAAAATACTCATTAAATTCTCTAACCATACGAGTAGGTATATCAGCTAGATTTAAAACCCCTGACACAAGAAACCAATTTTCTTTAGAAACAACTTTCCTTATATTAACTGTTCTGCTCTCATCTCAATGTTTTCATCCACGCTTTTTCAACACTTCTTATCCAGCACAACACTCCTGTAGGATCAGTCCAGCAAAACACATCATTCACTGTAATTCGAATACTTAATAAAGACTTGACTTCTTTGATAAGCTTAGTTAGAAGCAAACTATCTAATAATTATAATCTGGTAATGGATAACGCCTTAATAGGTGCTACTTTTGTCTTAGAAGCAAGAAGTGACACCTTAACACCTAAATTTGTATAAATCCGTAAATAAACTAAACTACAGTGAACCTAAGAAGAGCTATCACAAAAACCATATAATTGTAAAGATTCAACTTTTTATTGATTATCATCATAAACAAACCCAGGTATTTTAACTACATGAACTTTTCCTGAGATTGAAACAAATTCTTCCCACACTATAAAAACCTCCTCAGATATCTTACTGTCCCAACCACTCTTATCCTTACATTAAAACTGAAAATTGTCCTTAATACGAGCAGTAATAAGAAAAATTAAATCAAATGGGTCATAAATAGAAACAGAAACTCTTAAATTATTTCTTTTTATCATCTCCATTGTCTTACATTTTGAAATAAAATCATTAAACTGAAATATAAACTGATCAGTTATTTTATCCCACTCTAAACCTAATACTCTTTGAAAACTTGTCTCTGAAAGTAACATTTGTACTTATATATAAATCATCAAATCACAAACTTGAGGACCAACACCTTCTTTTAAATCATAATACTCTTGTAATTCAGTGTTATTAGATAACCATTTCCTTAGGTGGAACCCCCCCCCCCCCCTCCTCCTTAAATATAATTGATGAAGCTTTGTCGTAAATAACTTCCTTTGCTCTAGACCGCTGCAGCCAGATGTAGTGTCATCTACATAAAGAGGTTCTAAAAATCTATTAACGAATTCTTTGTTCCCATATTTCTCTAAACGATGTCTGATTGTTCCACTTAAAAAAAGGAACTGCTACTCACACCAAATACTACCCTACAAAAGCGATACATCTTAATCTTTTTTTCGTCTGGAGAATCTAAATTACACTATAGAAACCTCAAAAAAATCTTTATGCTCTTGAGAAATACCAACATTCAAAAAAGCTTGCTTGACTTCAGAAATAATGGCATATTCACTCTAAATCTTATTGGAATGTCAAAAATCTTAGTTAATGAGTTTGATCCAGAGTAGAGGTACTGGTTCAATGAAGGACCACTTGTATTACAAAACGCGTCAAAAACTGATCTAATTCTAGTGGTATCTATTGCCTTTCAGACCACTGGTCTATGAGGTATATAATCAACACTACCTACACCTTTGCTTACCTGCTCATCTTTAACCTCCTTTATTAAGCCATTTTTAAAATACTCCTTCAAAACATCATATCTTTCTAAAAGATTTGACCTAGTCAAAGAAACTATTCTGCTCACACAAACTTAAATTATAAGGTAAGAAAACGTGATCTGGTCTAAAAGGCAATTTTGTGATATACCTTTCACCATCATGAACTATTTCTTTTTGGAAAAGGTAGTAACGCAATTTTTAGTTACATCTATGTCTTCCACATTCAAAGACTTATTTAGTTCCTACTTTATAGGGTCATTACATTTTTCTACTACACTATGCAATAATTTTGCTTCGAAAAAATGTTGTAACCGAAACATATTATCATTAGAATTAAATTTTAGCACCTAAAACCCAACCTAACATTGATTCAGAAGATATTGGACCTTCACGGGACCTAATAACATTAACTGTAAATAAACTATGATAATAAGCTGTTCCTAGCAAAGTTTCTGCTTGAAGTGCAGATGAATTGTAATCAGAATCAGAAAGTTTTGCTCCCAAATCTCCCGGCTAAAATCATTTTCAAAATAACGTAAATTAGTTTTCAAATAATTAAGTTATTTGATTCTCAATCACGATAGATCGTATTAATTTATTTCTAATATGCTTTGAGGTAAAGATAGTTGATTTACTCAGGATCCATTTGTATCAATAAATCGGGAGCATCTGTGCACAGATGTGTCAGAATCATTTTTTTTAATGAAATCCTTGATTGAATTTATTAAACTGATTATATCATTTTGAGGTGCATATATTTGCAGAATAATTTGTTGATGAATAATTGAATAGGTGATTGCTGCATGACAGATCTGTTATGAATATAATAGAGTTGATTATGGTTGTAACCTTTTGTTATAACTTGAAGTTAGTGATTATGACATGTGTTACAGTAACTCCATTTAAAAAAAAAAAATCATTTTATAATATTATTATTGAAGTTTAGTTTAACACATTAAGTCAACTACTCAACCACAAAACATCACATTGAGTGAACAAGTGAGACATCCTTAAAGTTCAAATATAATTTGTTCGAAAATACAGTCATGTTTCAAACCAACCCTGCCAAACGATAAGTTCCCCGACTTTAAAGGATTTGTTCCGTGTGATAGTTAAAAAATTTATGAAAACTGAAACAGATCAAGGGGACTTTTTCAAGTATTAAACAACGAGTTTATAATAAAACTATCAGCATGTGCTTCATAAAATTCTCTACTAGAAGAAAAATAGCGAGAAAAACTTTGAAATCTTACTCTTTTAACCTTGGACTCCGACAGATCAAATCTCTGCACATTGCTTAAGATGGTACAAGGCATAAATTTAGTTGTATCACCTGGGCAAAAAACTGTTGTTTCGTCTGATCTGCAACTATACAACAAATGTATGCAATTAAGAACAAGAGACGATGTAAAGTCAAACTTCTTTTTCAGATTAGATCAACTACTGACCATATTTGGAAATGGTGAAGTTTGTTGGTAAATATATTATTTGCTAATAGTGGAATGGACCAACTTTATATAGATGCTGAGATATGGGCCAACTACTTTGAAACAGATTCTCGATAGGAAACATATGAAAAAGCATTTATGATAATATACTTAGCCTTGTACAGAGTTTTTTTGAAGCTCTGGATGAATCTGAGTGTAATTTGATGATTAAGAAATTAAGAAATGATTAAGGTTCTTCACGATAATTGCAACAATAACAAAGAGTTTAAGATGTTTCATGAAGATCTATTGAAGCTTATCAACTAGAGTGGCATTCTATCGGAGTTAGAAGCATTCAACCAAACGCTCCAACAACAAGCTAAGTTCTTGAGAAACTTAATGACATGAAAGCTTTACGTTTTTTGTTCGAGCATCACGTCAGGGTGAGGATGCAGCAAAAGAAATATTTTATCACTGTAGAATAAGACTGAAGTTGTACGAAGTCTTCGTCATTGAGAGAATACTTGGCGAGTCTTCTGTTTGATTAAATATGAAAAAACGGAAACTTAAAATGTTTTAAAAATAAGGGAATTTCATTAAAACTACTGTAAGCAACAAAGTTGTTCAGTTAAAAGAAGAAAAGACGCTGCTTTTAAGATTTTGACCAGCTATACCAAAATCAATCTTCAGCCTGGATGGACAACGACTCCCATGCACCAATATGTTCAAGATCTTGCATCATATCGAAGACATTGACGAAAGATGTTCTATCAAAGCTGAATCTGACTAAATTATGAAGGCACAACAAGAGTCATCATAATCAGTTTTAAGGTTGTTGTTAACCAAATCCACAAGAACAAGGAGTTGAAGACATGTTATGCAAGTGTTTATTATTAATGTATTATTATATTAATTTTTATTATTATTATTTTTCATTTAATCAGTGATTTTGCAGACCACTAAATATTGCCTTGAAAAACGAAAACATGTATTTTTGTTTTTCAAGACAATATTTACTCACAAAAAAATATATTTCCCATTGTTGCATTGGATCATTAAGTCTAATTTCTTTGTAGAATTTCGCAGATGCATTCGCCAATATTGTGCTACAAATTTCGCTATATTGTAAGGACTTCCTTACAATATAGCGAAATTTGTACGTTTAGTATTCTACGGATACATTAAAAATTCTTTAAAAACTCGAACCCCACATAAAAGATTCCCAAAAAATGAAGTAAGTTGCTAAGCTCACGAGAGCACTACCATTGCAAACATTCTACTAAAACAGTTCTTGTCACACATCGAAACGAAGCAAGATTTGACAAATTATCTAGCACAACATACTCAACATCATCTTCGTGGCAAAGACTATGTAGTGAAATATGATTTACAAAGTGAAAGTAACATATCGAGGATTTAGACAGCAGCATTTAGACACACGAACACGAAAAAAGACACTTTATTATTTCTGCACGCCATTGATGTCGCAAAAAGAGATCCGCTTTCACATTGTGTGATATTCTCTCCAGATAATGATGTTTCCTTTTTGCTACTCTACTACATCGAATCAATACCACAACTTAATTACTTCCGAACAGAAAAAGAAAAACATTTCAGAGACGTTAACATCCGTATTTGTTATTTGTTATGAAGCAATCGATTTAAGATTTTACTCTTCGTTTTACAATAGTTCGATACAAAGCAAATATTTATGCATGTACTTGTGATTCCTGATCCCTTCCCGCCCTTTTCGCAAATGCAACCGCGAAAATGAAATTTAAAAATAGCTTTTTTTTTCGAATAATGTGAACATTGTCAAATATCCAACACCTATTTTCTACAAAAAGACTTTTATTTCAATTGACCTTTCTCAAAATACCGTTCATCATATATTATCGTAATCATGTATTTGAATCGTGCTTGAATTTCATCAATGCATAGGATCAAAACCGTTGAAATGTTAGGAGCACATGCAATTATTTCTTAAAACCGAGATTAATAGTAGCAAAGTAGAGATCTTAAACGTTATTTTAGGAAAGGTCAATATAAGCTGGCTATAGAATTGAATTCAGAAGTTAATCTCCGGAAATTCACGGCACGAAATCGAAATCCGTCCATATCATTGATCAGGCGTTAATTTAGAATTTTGGTGGTTTGAGTAGGCGCTTAATCAAAAATTCCGAAAATTTTTCTTTTTAATTAGATGCTCGTCCCAAACGAAGGTTTAAATGTGTTAATAGTAGTTTTGCTACCAGATGATGTTTATTTGGGCGCATAACGAACATAGGCCAAGCTAACTTCCCGATTGTTTTTTTTTTTTGCTTTACTCTTGGAGAAAGATAATAAGGCGGTATAAACCGCTAGACTGGAAGCCTTTCTTAACTTTGATCATTACAACAAATGAGAAATCACTGGATTTTATAAAGTAGATAAAATTTTTTAAAAGTGTTCCAGGTTAACATAACAAATCAGCGCAAAAAGTAACGCAATCATTTATTTTGACGTGGTCTCTATAGCTAGGAAACTAAGTAGTATATGCTCGTTCAACAAGTTTTTGGGCCGAACGAGCATAAGCCAGCGTATTTACGTGGTGTTTGTTTTGCATAATGAAAGAGTCGGAACTAGATTCTCTAGCTATTTACCTGAGATCAGATGTCGTATTTTCACGCGGGAAAAGTAAAGGCTTTAAAGCCAAGTTGTAAATAACGACTCGCCAAAAAC
>JAUZNK010004897.1:0-10216 GCA_035046665.1 Euphysa ruthae | reverse complement strand
AACATAATCACCATTTCTTTTTCACATTTAGAAGGTTTACCATCTAAAATGTTGGCTGGTTTTACTCTCTTTATAACCAATTTCTCATTCTTACGTAAGTTTGAATTGGGTTTGCTTTCATGTGCAGTTTGCAATTCTCTCTCCTGTATACTGTTTGCTGGTTGATTGATACCGTTCTCAATACAGCTAAGCAGTTCTTTAATTTGATCTGATCCACCAGAGTTTATATCAAGATTATGAAGCATAGTTTTCAATGATTTATCTGTTAATTTTTTTGCCTTGGCCCCATCTATTGTTTTTCCAAAAATATTAAATAAATTTGCAAATCCAGCAGGCTGTTTTTTCTTTTCTAGCTCTGGTAATGGTGAAATGTCTTCTAAATCTAATAAAAAAAAAAAAAAAAATACAGCTCTAAAACTTCAGGTAAGTAAAATTTTGAATCAACTGAATATATAAAGACATGATTTGACAAAGGATTTGGGATCAAATAGCTCGAATTCCATAAAAACATTGGTAAATAAAATTTTTCAATCTCCCCTGGTTCAAATTATTTATGTGTATATAGTATAGACTAAATTAAAAAGTTTGTTGAGTAGTGAAAATATGATTAACTAAAAAAAGCCTATCTTCACTGGTTTGAATAGATTCCCACAAAAATTTGAAAATGAATTTAAGACACGATTTTCGAGCAAAATACTAACAGACAGATCAAAATAAGCCATTAAGCACTCTTACACAAAATCTTATCAGGAAAGAACCAGAATTGTTTTTCAGAATAATTAACAGTAAGACTTTGTATGATTTGACAAACAAACAATGTTAAACATGTGTCCTAAACATGGAGCATTATTTCCATTTGCTGTGTTATAACATCTAAAAACCTTCTCAAATAGTTTCAGAAACTTGAAAGCAAATGTCCTGCACGTTTATTAAGATTTCAAATTAACAAATGTTTCAAATTAGTGCATATACATTTCGATTAAAAAGAGTATTTATCGTTTATTTATCAAGGTTGAATTGAATAAGCAGGATGATTATTATACTGAAAAACCAATCACTTTTATCTAAGCTCTGACGTATAAGCAAAGATATGTAGAAAATATTTATGACTCAAACATATAATAGCCAACAACTTAAAACCAACACAACAAACTTCTTCGAATAATAATACATGACATTAAAGGTAAATAAATTTATAAAGCGCAGAAAAATGTTATGCTTTACCTGACATTGAGTGGACACAACTTTGAAGTATAGAGGTTCCAACTTTCGAGATTAGTTCATCCTGAAAAAAATGCAGTTAACAATTTTAAAATATAAGCTATAAATTGTCCTAACTGATAAATCACATTAATAATTAGATAAATAAAGGATGAACATTTGTATTAGCTGTTAATGGTCTACATGCAGACCATGTTAGACCATAAAACTTAATTATGACATTAAATTCCATCATTTTTTTTAAAGACTAACTGAATTTTTGATAAATATGACATGATTGTGGGAATTGGCCCAAAATTGTTTTTAATAGCCTGAAACAATAATAAAAATATCTTTTCTCACATGGTTTGAAATTTTGGCTGAAATGGAATATAACTTCTCAAGGAAAAAATTCTTACTTTTTGTCCAAATTTGACATTTAATTATGAAAAAAAGTTTTCGACAAATTTAAAAAAATTTTGTTTTTAGGTCTGAAGTAACCACCATTGGGTGTTTTCTCCTGTTACACCATTATAATTTATATATATGAAAAAAAATCTATAAATATTTCTGGTAAAAATGACAACAGATGAACGAACAGACAAGCTAACATTAGTTAGTGAAAAGAAAGGACCCAACTGCTTCCACCAAGGATTTGGAAAGCTCATTACAATGCAACTAATAATTAAAAAAAAAAAATAGGAGTAAGAAGATAAAGAAGATTTAAATACTATTTTTAGGCCTATACTCCTCTTGGGAATGTTAATGTCTAGCACTAAAAAAGAAGAAAGGCTATAAATTGTTGCTAAACCCTTTAAGACATCATAGGAAAATTTAAAAAAAATTATGAACAGGATAAAAATGTAATTTTAAAAATTTGAATTAATTTAACACGTAGGATAATAAACTTGATAGGCAGAATCAACATTGTATTCCTCAAATTAAGCAAATTTTGCTGTCAAATTGTGTTTTTGCCAATATCAAATTTGTGTTTTACGTTTAAAGGGAAAATACGAAGATGTCTGTTTGTTGATAGGGCTTCAACTCATACAAACCAATTTATTTGGGTAAGTTTCATGTGGAAAACAACAAAAAAATTGTATTTCTCACGTACTATTCCTGATATGACAAGCCATAAATTTTGCTGGAATTACTGCATACTACAGTTTATTACAAGGGCTCTAATTGTAAAATATTATAACAAGTTCTCTAGACACTAATGTTTTCAAGGACAATCAAAATAAAATCACAACAGGGATTCAAAAAGGCAAACAAGATATACCTGTTTTGAAGACATAAGGTTGATAACAACTGGTACACCATCACAGTTTAGCAAAGACTTTTGACATTTTTCTAAAATGTAATCATAAATATATTCATTCTAAAAAAGATAGAGAATATAAACACAAGCTACAAAAAATAAGTCCTTAACCCCGAAAAGCCTTTAAGAAAAAATTAGTTTGGTATGTAAGATTAAAAATTAATTTGCACAAAAATTCTTAAAACAACCATTACATTGTTATCTTTAAAATATATGTGAAAGCAATTATAATACCTATAGCCATTGTTTAATAAAGATTGAAATTTTTTTTCCTGACAATTATAGTATGTTCAGAAAATTAAATTGCAAACTTCCAATAAGCAATTCATATGTATAAGCATCTAATAAAATATTCCATATAAAAGAAACAACTAAGCAATGTACCGTCTTCATGAACGCATTCGGACAAACAAATTAAGCACTTTAGAAGTATCCCATCACTTTTGACCACTTTCAAACACTCAACTAACGAATTAATTACACCAACTTTAGATACACATTTCTTGCTGTCAACTAAACAAAAATTAACTAGAATAATAAAAAAGCAACTTTAATTTCTCATCAACACACCACAAGAAAGTAATAAATTTTTAAATTTCAAAAAATTTAAAATAATAGACCCTCAAAAATAATATCAACAACCAAGACAGTTAATAAACACAAGACAGAATTTTTTTAAATCTTAAGCTTTAAAAAATATAAATTATGAATAGTATTTACGGTCATAAAATAAATTTTCCTACTTTAAAATTATTATGACTTATTATTATTGGATTTGTTTTGACCTGGGCCTGAAACATTTTTCAGAATGGCTGGCATGCCAAAAATATCAGAAATAATTTCTTTTAAAGATTTAAAATTTTGAAAAAATATGATAGCTACTTGGGAAAATAACATCTGATTCTCAGACCATTTGACCTGCTTAGGGCCTTGAGTATAGGCCAAATAATTTCTAAAGTAATCAGCATGCTGTGATTTTAAAAACTAAATTCAAAAATCTAAATCTAAAGTAAAAATCTAAAAAGTAGTCACCAATTTTCCTTAATGATGCTAAATTTCACACAAAATTGCAAAAAAAAAAAAAGAGTGAGAAAAAAGACATAGGAAGAAGGATTGAAGGAAATGGGTGAATTTTAAAGCATTTTGCAGCTTCATAAAGAATAAAAAAAAAAAGTAATGTTGTTGTATAAGGGCAAAAATTCTGTGACATTTAACCACAAGTTATCTATTCCTATGCAGCTAGGAAAAAATTCTTTTCGATCAAAAATATTCGAATTTTCTCACTCACTGCAAATCTAATTTCAAAAAGCATTGTACCTACATATACACCGGTTTCAGGTTAAGCAAATTTTAAAAATTCTATAGGCTAGGATTTAAGTGCCATTTTACAATTAAGTTGAATATAGGTATTTGGACACATGTTTTATAACAATGATTAGAGTATAGAATCAGCTACGTTTAAGTACGTTCAAACTATAACATATGTTGGGACACATTTTAAGAGCACTGTAGATCTTTAGGTCAAAATTTTCATGTTATTTTATACTTTTATGTTTTCATGCACTAAAATATTTATTTTAGTTTAGTTTAGGATTATTTTTAATTCTCAAAAACAAAATAATTGCAAAATTAATTGAGTCAGAGCGCACTTACCAGTATCCCGACCTTTATTTTTTCTTTATGGTCACTAAACTTGTTATCACACATATAGAGATGAAATATACCATTTTTACCTACCACAGTTTGTTACAACTATAGAAAGTGTGTCCAGAACAGTTGGAAGCAAGCCATCATTTTCCAGTTTATCATTCTCCACTTGCTGTTTGAGAATCTGTGCCAAATATCGAACACCTCCGACCATGTTGAAAATTCGAAGAACTTTTTCTAAAATTCATTTAAGATATTTATAAAGACAAGTTGTTTGAACCAACTGAAAAATCAAATTTATAGGTTGTAGCTTTCCTGTTACACCCAACCTGAAAAAGCTCCATATCACTCTCTTCTGATCATAAGTAAAAAAAATATATTCATAGAATTTTGAAACAAGCACATTTAACATAGATTGCAACTCTCTTATGGATAGGTAAGTAGGTAGGTAGGTAGATAGATAAGTAGGTATATAGCTAGGTAGGTAGTTATACAGGCTGGATGTAGAAATGCCATTTTATTGGACTTTTATGCTACTTTGTGTCTCAAAAACAACTTTTTGGACTTTATGACAACAATATGTCCATATTGTTGTCATAAAGTTGTGTCATAAAAATTTATTTCAAAGTCCTCTTTTCGTGGACTCTAAAGCTTGACCACAAAGACTCTAAGCAGGGTGTTTAACACACATGTGCAAAGAAGGACAAGATTTTTTTTTCTTAATGGTTGGCATATTCGCTGGAGGCGCTCGTTAGAGACACAATAATTAGAAAGAGTATATATATATAATATATTCTCCTGCATTTTTTACTATGGACTTGGCAAGACTTTCTTTTCTAGATGATAACGAAACAATTTTGTCTGCTAACATATGTTCTGATGGAAATATTTTTTTTGGAAAGTAAGTGATGTCTATTTTTTTGGAAAATCTCCAAGCTCTCTCCGATAATAGCAATCTTACTTAAATCTTAATCTTAAATCTTACGTAAAATAAATAATTTTAGAGTGATTTTTCAAAATTTTATGGCATTCCTCATTAGAAAACCAAACTAGCTCCTTGCTTATCTTCTTCCCCATCAAGATACTTTTCTTGCAATTATCCTCATTTCTCTATTTTTATCTGACTCTTCGTAACTCTGTTTTACTTAGTCTGTTTTACTTAGTCTGTTAACATGATTTTAATATTTTCTTTGTATTTATATATATATATTAAAGACATTTAAAAATTTTAAATAGGTCATGTATAGAAACAACACGGTTACTATATGGAACTAAAGTATAAGGTATAGTTAATTAAGTCACAGCTTGACATAAAACTATGAAGCCATCGATCTGCTAACGAATGACAAGACAAAGTCAATTATATCAGAAGGATAGAAATGGGAAATAAAGAGAAAATAAACACCTGAATCTTTTGCTTACTACAGTTGCTAATTTTCAATTTTCATTTTTCTTTTGTTTTGATTAAAATCTACTTTATATATTTTTTTTTTTTTCAAATTATTCTTTAGTCGAGTCTGATGACTTTTCATATTTAATTACTTTTCATTGTTAAAATGATGCCTGAAGATTGGGTGTGAAAGTCAATAAATAAATTTTATAACTCCTCGCTTGTATGAAGATGAATAAGTTTTTAAACAATTAGCTGTTGTCTGAAAATATTTCATGTGAAAATTTATATATATACATATATATACATGCCCTTTGCCTGGATATCATTTTAAAGAGAAAAAATGTAAACCAGCTTAAACATTACTCTCTAAAATAAGCATAATTTTAAATCTGGCCCACTTTTTCAATTAATTTCTTTAATTTCCGGATTTTTTCACTCTGTTTTGAGATAATTTTTATTAAGAAAATCCTACTTTCATTCACAAAGTACCATGAGTGGTGAAGCTGTTGCAAATTTTAATATGTGTATGTGGATTTGCTTTAGTGAATATGTTTAATATCAGCCCATTATCAATTTTTAATGTTAAGCTCTTTTGTTTAGGAGTTTCCTAGCACTTCTGTTGAACCTATAGGAGAAGATGTATATTTCAACATTATAAAAGTAATTATATTTATTTTCATTACGCAAGAGATAAAGACAATTCCGTCAATCATGGCAGATATTTTGTTTGGTGTGTGGTGCAGGCAGTTCACTCAGTTATATGATAACATTAGCCTTAGATGGGAAGTCTCTAAGTGTGTGACCCACAGTAAAAGGACTTGGCATCTTAGAAAGGACATCCAGCTAAAAATATAAAAACTTTTAATTGAGAGTTCGGAGTTCCTTGCAACTTTTTATTAAATTAAAGTGATATTTGACTAGTCAACAAAATTTTCTAATTTAAAGGTATTTTGCTATCAACAATAGGTTTACCATGAGGTTCCAATTTTTTCCTTGTTATTTAGCAATCAATGGAATCAGTTATTAAAAATGAAAACATGGAGATGGAAAATTCAAGTTGCGTTGACCTAGATGATGTAATTACTTTATATTTATTATATCAGTCAAATTTTTGTTAGGGGTATGAGCACAAAATGGCAAGCTTCTAAAATCAAGTCTTATTTCTTCATAAAATTAAAATGTTGTATCCAGTATTATTTGATGAAGATTCTTATTTCCTAGGTAATTGGTGCTAAAAATTCATGAGCGCATGTATCAAAACATGAATATTCCCCCTTTTCAGATTTTGTAATTGAAATACTAGTGTAACCGTTTCCTTTGAATTTATTTATGTGTGTACCTAATGCTTTTTCTCAGAATTTGTTATGTCTTCTGAAATTTTTTGTGGGAAATAGTCCAATATGTCATTGGGCTAAGGTGAAAAAACATTTGCTCGGTACTTTCCCCACATATGATCATTTACTTTAAGTCTAAAAATCTGAAGTTTGCGAAATTTTATTTTGCGTGAAAACAGGCTACCACCTTGACAAATATATTTTTCTGGTAAGAATTCTTGGCCAAGGACTAATTTTTGTTCCAAAACGAAGTTTTAACCTTTTCTTGAAAATATTTTTTTATTATATAGAAGTTTGTGATCATGTTGAGTAATATAGCATTTTAAGCGTGTTAACTATTCATTCAGTAAGACATGCATGCCTAATAATCAGTATTTAATAAATTGTTAAAAAAGTTATGGTTTGATTATGCTGAGATATTTGTAAGGCAGGAAATATTGTCTCTTTATCCAGTTAAAAAATTTTTAGGAGTCTTGGCCATCCAAAAATTTTCAGCCATTGCTATTTAATTTTGAATGTTTGTTTTGTATTTGAGGTCCATTAGACAAAAAGAGCCTGCTAAGTTAGAAAACCACAAAATCAGATTTAGAGCTTATGTCCAATTGTCAACATTAACTTTTTTATTAAATCTCATCAACCAGATGATAAGAAAAAAAAATTAGGGGGACATTTAAGAGTAAGACTTTTGAGGGTGAAGGGGTATTCTCACCTGTTTAAAAATGTGTTGTTTTAACACTTTTTTTAAACTACTATGCTATTTTAGTTATATAATAATAAAATTATCAAGCAATTACCATTTTCATACACACAATCTGCGATAAAATGGAGTGCTTCAATTTTATTAGAAGTGTTGGATGAAGTCAGACTGCTTATAGCAAGATTTAACAGCCTTGAGCATGCTAACTGGTTTTCACCTAAAATACAAAATAAAAAAGCAATTGATTCAAGTATATTCAAAATTAGAATAATTAAAAATCAGTGATAAAATATACATTGTTGAAAAACCTGAAAAAGCTTCAATTTAAAAGTTATATAAAACAAAAGGCAGCTGCCAAATAAAATTTTTTCAAAAAAAGTTGATTTCTGAACAGCACTTCAATTCAACAATGTAAATTGAAATATTAAAATACTCATATTATGCAAACATTATACTTCTAATTAATATCTCAGAAAATTAAGAAAAATTCTTTACATAAGGCTTTCATAACAAGAAGCTTTCAAGCATAATCACTATTTATTTTAGTGTGTACAAACTTTTATGGAGTAATTAACTTGAAGAATCTTTTTGTGTTAATTTTCAAAAAAATTCAATTCATATTTAGTGGTCGCACACACATCAAACTTTAACACACTGTGTCAAGGCCTTTTTTCATTAAAGTTATCATAATGATAATTTCGAACACAAAAAAAAACTTCAGATTCTTGATAAACATCAGAAAACATTTTAAACAAATTTGACGTTTCAGAGCAAGAGGCAGGAGAACGAGAATATTTTGCAGATAATCACATGGGTCGAAAGATGCCTCAATAGTCATTCATCATTCAACTTTATGCAAAATTTCAAAAAAGTTTTTAAAATGTCTCCCTCCCCTCTATCCTTCCCCATCTGCCCCCTTCCTTCCTCTTTACACCCTTTGTCTTTCCTCCTTTCCTTCTCAAACCCCTTCCCAGCCCAGCCTACCATGGTTGGGCTGCACGAAGAAATTTAAAAAATTACATACATAGCAATTGCCGCTGAACGTCATTCTATGAACAACAGACAATAATGAATAAACGGTAACATGCTTTTCTATTGTTGTATAATTTCATCAAAGTTTCTCAAAAATGATTTAAAAAAATGTCGGAAAATAATTTGTTTGTAAATTTCAAAATTTCATTTATTGTATGAATAAATGAAATAAATTAAAAAGTAAAAAAAATATTAAAATTTTTTTCAGATAACGAAATCATTAGTTGTAAAGTACATATAAAATACTTCTGCACTGTGTAAGCATACTTTCAAGAAATGAGCCATTATTTTAAATGAAATATAGGCGTTGGAAAGAAAGACAATAGAACAACAAGATAATTTAAAATAACCTTAAGGACGAGAGCAAATATATTTATATACAGTACTGCAAACAACATTAGAAGGCATGGAAGTATAAAGGCACTTTTACACGATAACATATGTTGCAAATATATACAAAAGTTATGTTATTCTATGTAATATTCTACCGTGTAAAATTAACCGCTGTTCAATTTAAATGTTCCAAACGTTTTATCAATTTCTATTAATTTCATTTCCAATTAAAAATATTCAAACATTTTTT
Source organism: Euphysa ruthae (assembly GCA_035046665.1). Taxonomy (NCBI): domain Eukaryota; kingdom Metazoa; phylum Cnidaria; class Hydrozoa; order Anthoathecata; family Corymorphidae; genus Euphysa; species Euphysa ruthae. Next base: position 1,009 of record JAUZNK010004897.1, on the reverse strand, counting down.
ATCGACATCAAAGGATACAGACAGACGCTCAACATTTTCTATTTACATGAGTTTTTAAAGTGAAATTTTAAAACATATACACCTTTTCGTTGGTGTGATTTGAGTTAAGTTTATAAAATGTTTATAGTAAAAGAAAATTTAGTTGTTATTATTATTTTTTTTTTCTATTTTATTTGTACTTGAAATGTCATTTTCACTACCACCAATGTTTAGTTGGTATTTACCCAATACCGTTTTTTTTTTTTTTTTCTTTTTAAAATGTTAATGTTTGACGGTCTGATAAAAAGTCGTTTCGTAAATTTTTTTTTTAAATCTTGAGAATGATAGAAATTGATAAGAATTATTCATCTTTGGCAAACTGAACATATTCCTTCTTTATATGCTTGCAACGTGTTATTGTGTAATAGCCCCTTAAATAGTTTAATCATTGTTTAAATTAAGCGTTTTTATTTTTAAAATTCCCACGTTTGCTATCATAAATAATATCACATTTTAAATTGCGACTAATTCCACTTAGCAAACATATTACGTTTTAAGAGACATGCTTTCTGAGAATCGGAATGTTTAAAAATCACAATATCGAATTAATTATTTTGATTTTCAAAATAATTAATAATTTTTTAATTTACCATTTTTTTAAAATTTTGATATATGATTAACAAGTAGAGATAATGGTTGTATGGCCAAACGGTTGACACCAATATGGTTGACACCAATATGTGCGAGTTTGATATTATATAAAAATAACAAAGCGATTATATTGAAGTTTCAATGTAGGTCATGAATAATTAATGATTTATGCTAAATTGAAGTAAACTTCGTAGTTGCTAAGAAACAAATCGGAGACAAAATAAGAGCTTATATATTTTATGTATATTATATTGCGATTAATTCTTTAGATACTACGTATATTTATGGGTAATTATGTTTATGAGTAATTAAAAACAAGTAAATTTGTGGTAAATGACTTTTTTTAAACCATATAAACCTGTACATCAAAATAACACCA